>VZRF01007424.1:370420-483690 GCA_013396875.1 Vireo altiloquus
CTTAGATAAAGAAACAATTCCTCAAAGTTTACAGAAGAAAATGTAGGGTTTGCTACCTTCTGTTTACACCACCACAAAAAAANTCGTGGTGCTTGGCGCCTAAGCAGTGTCAAACCACGACACCCTGAAATGCTTTCGAACTTTTGGGGCCTTTCAGTAACTATACACAGAGCAACAAATTTGCAAGGCATTTGTAATTATAGAAAAGGGAACAAAAAGTGTTTGCAGAAAAAAAAAAAAAAAAAAAAGATGTTTAGATAAAGAAACAATTCCTCAAAGTTTACAGAAGAAAATGTAGGGTTTGCTAGCTTCTGTTTACACCACCACAAAAAAAACCATTTCTATATAAGACGCTGACACTCTGAAGAGCCATGTGTCTGTATTTAAAATTTAAATCCTGTACATAATTTACCTCCCTTGCTAAGTAACAATGATTTTTCCAATTTGTCATTACTGCAGAAGTCTGTCACTTGCTACTTATCGTAGAAGAGATGAGATTGACCCTTTTCATACACACATATAAATCCTTATGTGTGTGTGTGTATATATATATCTGTATCTAATTTTCCTGTTTTAAATAAATACACACATTGTTTTATTCCTTAGAGCTACACTGTCTTCACTTACCATACTATTTTTTTCTCAGTTATTGGCTTTGCAGTTGTATTGTCAGAGAGCTTAACCATTTTTGATATGCAGGACAAAGATCATCAGCAAATCTTCAGTATAATTTAATAATTATGGTGTTCAGCAAATGATTAAGCAATATAACCCCTACCTAAGAATTTATGTCAGATTGTGATTATTTTTAATGTCAGCTTTCTCATGCTTGGCCAGCCTGTTAGCCCGACAGGAAATGATCAGGAGATAACTGGGGGAACACAGCTTTTGTGCCAGTCAGAGCTCACACAGTAAAAGCACTTTGACAGAGGGGTGGGGGTGCCAATCTTCATTAATTTCCTCTGCTGGAGAAAATACTTTTGCCCAACAAGGACTTTTACCAAGAGAGGAGAAGAACACTGTTCCCTGCCACGCAGCAAGAACTCAGGATGAGAATTATATGGGGGTGAAGCTGCAGTGTCTGGGTTACAGTGACCACTTTCCCAGTAAGACCCTGGGAACACTATGGCTCTGAGGATACACTGCCAGGATGAAGTTCAGAAAGGGATTTCACTGAACAAGTAACTAAAAGATTAAGAGCAACTCTGTTTATGCTGTGGTGTGCCTCAGATTACTGCTAGACATCTATGACAGAATGCCAGACAAGCAAGCCAAAATGAACATTTAAACGGAATGAATGCACTTGGGTTGACTGAGACAGATCTGTGATCTGTGTGGTTTCATCAAATGTGTGGTGTGATTATGGATTATTGAAAATAACTGCGGGAAAACAAAATCTAGAACAGAGAAACTTATCTTTGAAAACCATGAAAAAATTACCAGATGCAGCTACAGACACAGCAGTGTCTTCCTTTCATCTAACCCAACAAACCACAACATTTGAGATAATTCTGCAACAATATTTAAAAAAATGACTTCCAGTTTTGTCAATATGCAGCATCTTGCTTTCTGATTTATGTTTACTTCATGAGTAAATCAAACTACACAAAGAAAACAAGTCACTCTGGACAAGACAGCAATCAGCTTGATGCCTAAAATTCAGCATATAATAAGATTTAGTAAAAATTTCATCCCGGCAAATATTATAGTTATCCATCATGCATAATGAATTAACTTTGTACTTTATTTAAAATTCATACAGTCTATTTTTTGGTAACACGTTGCATATATTGCCACTATCTCATCCATTTTCTTCTATTAGGAAATATTCTACTGTGCACTACTTGCAAAAATGAGGTAGATATAAAAATCTTTATAGCGAGTGCAGTGTACCAAACATTTCCACTGCTGTAAATCATTATTATTCAAACACAGAGTGTTCAGGGATTTACAAGAGTGAGCATTTTAAAACTACTGCTACAAGAACTTGCTAGTTCTTTCCAAAACAGAGCATCTTTGCTTCTTGCTTGAGGATATTTTTACTTGAGCTGTCTATACAAAAATCCACTTCAAATTTTAGTTGTTGCTGCTGTTTCCTTCCTGAATTTCAGGAAATCCATGATTTTTGACAGAAATTTGTTTTGCTAACTTAGATATTCTTGGTTCTAAGACAGTTTTTAAAGTTCCAGTATACAGAGGTAAGCCCTCAGCCCCTACTCCTAAAAATAATTAATAAACCCCATAGTATTTACTTATCATCTCTATAGATACCCACAATGAGACAAACATCTCTTTCCTGAAAGGAATGATCAAAATGGCTGAAGTAACAGAGAAAAGCAAAACTACTACAGCCCTTTCTATCAACATCTTGTATAATTGGAACCAATACTGCAACATGGAAATAATGCTCTGCTTTTTGAGTCCATTTGGCAAAGCCTTTCTGTATCACACAAAATCCTTATCTCACGTTGCCACTGCCAGAGCAGCTACAACACCAAGTTCTGCTGCTGCTCCCTAATAGGAGCTGATTTAGTACACAGAGCTGGTAGCTTTTGTAACATGCTGAATGCTTTACAAAACAAAAGGACCATTGTTCTAAACAAGACAAAAAATTATGTAGACCCTGGACAATGCAGCAACATGAAGTCCCAATGTTTTCTGCACTGTTTTTTGAGTTAGCATGTCACATGGACACAGCAGCAATTTAGCATGAAAGTAGCACCACATATTATGAATTTCCACATAATTTTCCTCAGTACACAAAGACTTTGATGGTGCTTGAATACAAAAACCTTTTATTTAAGCAGTTAGTCTTATTTAATTGCTGGTGGTTTATTAATCCATCAAATTATGATTTTATTTTCCCATGTTCTGTTTATACTAACTCATCAAAGTTCTCTTTCTCCATCTTTTCCTCTGGAGTCCCCAAAGACAATTAGCACATGGTCACTCTGCTGCTTTAACCATACTCCTCAGCCAGCAACCAAAACCATATATTGGTATGTTACCCACATCTCCTTCAAGATGACGTTTGAAATAAGCTTTTCCTGTTGAAGGGAATGGGTCATTAAAGTTTGTTTCAGGCTTTTGCTAGTATTTCTCTAATAAGATTAACAAAAAACTCAATTTTTAGAACTTGGTCATATCCTCACAAACTCTACTGAGAGCTCCAGTCACAGGGAAAAATCTAAGCAGCAACTTGAAAATTCCTCCAGAAGGCAGTCCACTAGGAATGCCCCATCCAGGACAGCCATTGTATGTGGACTTTGCACTGCTCTCCTTCTGATTGCTGATGGGAGCAGACCCTGGAAGTCAGAACCTCATTATCACCTGAACAGTGTTAGAGGGGACTTAAAGGTAGAAGAGAAATTAAAATAAAGGGACACAAAGAGGAAGGGCGGAAGTAAAGGGGAGCCTGACTCAAGTGCAGCTCCCATGCAAAGTTCCATTCTGCAACACCAAAGAGTCTTCCACAGTGATCCCATCAACTTCAGCTCCCTGCCACTTTCGATATTGTATGTATTATTCCAGTTTTTAATTTCTGAAATAGCAAAGAAAAAAAAAAGAAAAAAAAAAGAGGGGAGGGGAGAAAAACCCCACTGAGAACAGTAAGATCAAACTGAGGTTTTATTTAATTTCTGAATGTTTTTCCCCCCCTGTCCTCCACAAACTTTTAATATAAACTAGCAAACAAAGTACTAGTTTCCAGGCTTTTTTGTAAAATGCTTTTAAAAAATAAAACTGCCTCTTGAAGTCAGGATAAAGCCTCATAAGATAGGAAAAGTTCAGACAAATTGCTTGCTGCAAAGATTGTATACTTTCACCAAAAGCCCAAGTACTGCTCTTTTCTAAGAAATACACAGCACCTGATGCAAAATTTATAAACTTATATACCTTTATAGCAGATGCTTCCTTCCAGAAGCAATTCCAGAGACAGCCTCTGGCTTTGCATTCCCCTGTCATATCTCCTTTGAATTTAATTAATTAACAAGATATCATTGGGATATTATAACTATCTTAAGCACCTGTAGTTTGACCTCAGACTTGTGTGCTGATCCAAGTAAGAGTGCAGTTATTACTGTAAGGTTCTGACAGTGGCTCTTCAACAGCATAATTCTTGGGAAAACTGCCGTTTTCTACGTAACAAAGTGGCTGATGAGGCACAAACACAACCCAAAAGGTGTTTCATTACAAGCTCCTGGCATTATCTCTGAAGAGACTTTATCTAAATCTGCTTCTTATTATATACTGTTGGCAGGTTGCCTAAAGATTTCACTCTTCTGCACTGGAGTAACTTCAAGAACTGTGTTTAAAATTCAAATAATCAATTTGCTCCTGAACACTACATTGATGGGTACAGGATAAGAAGCAGAATATTTACCTTCTCAGTACAACTCATATAAAACAGTTTACCTGCATGTCTAATCTCAGATGCCCCAGTTTCCAAAACATTACAGGTTCCACACATTTTTGCCTCACTTCCCCTCTTCCTATTTGAGAGAGCAGGAAGGGCTTTCTTAGCAGTAAAGGGTAGAGGAAATAGGTGGTTGGTTTTGTTTGTTCTTCTCTTTTAGATGAATCTAGAGTGCTAGTCGATTAAAGTTCTGGTATTTAGCATTTTGATATAGTTGGCATATATTTCTATTTAAAGGACTCAATTGTCCAGAGCTTATTTCTTTCTAGCGAGGCTTTTTTTCCCAGCAGATCTTCTGAGAGAATGTCTGCAGATAGGATTAGATTGGAAATGCTATTGCTTTCAGTGTACTTAAGACACTGGCAGGGATGAGAATTTAAATGAGAGATTTCAGATGTCTGCATTATGCACTTCACAAATTCTTTCTTGCCTAAGGGAGGTAAGAACAACAACAAACCTAACTCATTTCCAAGTAAATTTAAAAGCAGATTTTGATGGCAGAATATTTGCATATGTTAGCTTCAAGACAGATGCAATATATGCCATCAGTATTTGCACTCATACATTTAAGGTATGGTTTCTTTATCTACAAATACTCTGAGTGTACTGGGAAAGCCATACTAATCATTCTCCACTGGGGTCTTGGAAAATAAGGGGGGGAATTCTTATAATTTGACAATTCTTATAATTTGACAGACCATTCCTTTGCAGCAGAAAGACTTGAACAATTTGTGTTTTTACAACTTTCAGGATATACCTCTTCATCTTATATTTAGTTTCAGACACCGTGTACTGAGTAATAGCTTTCTGTATGTGTCACAACTTCATTTTCCATTATAATTAGGAAACAGGAGGCAGTTTAGAGGCACTTTATTCTATTAATGGATCAACTTTCTTAATAGAAGTTTGTGTTTTGTATAGAATGGATTTGAGTCACCTCTACAAGTGGAGATGTGCTATACAACCAGGATCCCTTTTTAAACTATAATGGCAAGATACGGCTTCAGAAACACGAGTAGGCACAAGAAAAGGTTGAGATAACACTGAAAAGTTCCACCAGCTTTAAATATTCCTGATATTGAGATATGGGAATAAATGCCACCACAGCACTGCTTCCTAATGCCCCACTTAAGTGCCAAATCAAGAAATCTAAGCATTATTAGCAGCCTCATGAAAAGCTATCTCAGCTGCTGAGCTGGCAACTACATTTCTCACTTCTCCCTACTGAAATTCAAGGTTATAGCCCAACTCTTGATTCAACCAGCTGAAGGGATCTTGCCAAATCCAAAGGGAGCTGAATTTGGCCTCTTTCTCTTCCAGAACTCCAGAAAGAGATGACAGTTTACTTAAAGCTTCCAGAAATATTTTTGTTTCACTCACATTACTGGTTGTTCTAAAAAAGGATACATATCTCTTATGTCTGGGAAGTAACTCTGTACATACATAAATGAAAGAATTAACACTGCTTCATTTGATGCTATTATCTCTGAACTACAGATGTTTGGCTTTAACAAAAAAAAAAAAACAAAAAAGAAAAAGTAGGCAGGAGGATGGGCTAAGCCTGTAACTATGTTTTCCTGTACTTCACCTTAACTGAAAATGGATTTACATTAGTATTTAGCATTATGGAAAAGAGAAATTAATTCCATGTTTTTTCAGTACTGCATGCTGACACAGGTTTAAAACATACTCACTGTCTTAAGCGTTGACATTAACTTTGGATGCACATCTACATAATTTCTCCTTTATTTCCTTTTTTCCCTTCAAACTCTTTCAAAAATATCAATTTGAATAAGCTTTCAAAAAAGGCAAAACAGACTAAGAATTATACTTTGCTTTTATGGATATTTGCTTAAATTGAATGAATCATAGGTGAATTGTTAAATTGGACTGTAATTTAATTAACTGGGCATGCACTTTATCTGGATGGTATTAGACTTTTACTTTATTGTTCCCACTGGAAAAATGCATCTTCACCATAACCTTAAGCAAATGTGTAAATTTTGTTACTTCAAAAGACAGAAATGGAGCCAGGAAATCACACTGGTTAGTAATTTTTTTTTTTTTTTTTTGAAAGGAAAAGCATTAGAAAACGTAGCTTAAGATGCTCAACAGAAATCAAATAAAACCTGAAATACTGTGAATACAGGCTATAGAAACCTAAAACCAAAGCTTTGCTTCATTCTGTATTTCTCTTCACCGCTAAATTAATTTCTCCTCCCCCAAACAAAGAGACTAACACAAAAGTGTTTTCAGAAGATGTTTTAGATGGAAAAATAGGTAATAAAAGTTTTGCCAGTGACCTCTGGGGTGCAGAGCTGCTTGAAGGAATGATGATAGCATGTGAACAGCAAGAACCATAATGAACAATGGTTTACCACAGTACCCAAAAACTTAAGTGAGTGCTTAAGGGTGAACTTCTGTAAACACATCAAAGGAAGTATCTGTAATGGCATTTGAAATGCAAATTATTACACTGCTGCATTAAAACACGTAGTTTTGCAGATATTTGAAAGTGACTGGATTTCACAAATTGCCATATGTATTTCACAAGCTGAAAGTATTTTCTACCACAGAAGTTACAGCAGAAGCTGCATGCAATAATCTAGGGAAAATCTGTAAATAAAAAGCACTGTAAAATGGAATGTTGATACTGGCAAAATTAATCAATAATTAAAGTACTTTGACAAGAAGATTTCTCAAGAGCCTCTATCTTCTGAATATTAAATCATGAAAGCATGAATCAGATGTTCTTGTGTTTCATGTGAATATCATATAATATGTTCCTTCAGTATTGCATCTGGGGAGGATGTTAAAAGACTCAATTTACATTTAAAAACCTATTTGTTATTTATTGAATTCTTATACCATAATATCAGACTTGAAGGAGCTTAATTTCAGAGGACTGTTAGAAAAAGAATAGAAATAACTGAAAAAGTACTGATTTTATATAGGTGAAATTTGGTATTTGGACCAATTAATTTAGTTTTTATTCTGATTTTCTGTATCCAATTAAAAGAACTCAAGGCTTATATGTAGATTGCAAAAAAAATTCAGAAAAAATTATTAAAAGTTAAATAAGATTGCAGAATATGAAAAGACTCAGGATACCGAGGTAACACAAATACCTGGGTAACAAGTAAGAGTCCTACAGATATCTTGGACTTTACACCATTTCGCCTTGAGGTTTATAAACCATTTTTCTTCACAATTCATATCTAAAAAGATTTAAAACACGAAACCAGGTACGTGACAGCAAAGCCATGCAACCTCGTCCTGTTATTTGAAGGAGCAGGAGCTTGAAATAGAATGCACAGAAATGCTTTGGGTTTGGGGAGTGTTTTCTGGTTTCTCACTTGTTTGAATTTTCTGTTTGTTTGTTTTAGGAAGAAAAAGAAATACCTAAAATTATACAATAAAAGCATGTTGATTTCCAATTTAAAAAGGGAGAAGCAGTCACATTGTAGAGGATATTAATATTACTCAAGGTAACAAAAGTTTTTCTTTATTTATTGGTTACTAGCGCTACCTTGAGTAAATGAACATGGGCGAGCTGATGCGACCCTGGGGATGTGAACTCCCTGTAAGAGACTTCTTGGCAGCTTCCTGACTTCTTACAGGGTGAGTTTTGAGAAGGATCAACCAGCCACAATACTTTAGGCACACTGGCCATTCCATTTGAGCTAAAGAAGCAATCACAGTGCTGAAAGCAACCACAACCTGTGAGAGCAGTGCTGGATGCACAGGGGATGGAGCAATAATACAAGGGGGTATCTTTATTAACGTTAGTAAAGAGCTGCTTAACAACAGCTTACAGATACCTAACTTTGTATTTCAAGTTCACTCCAGGTTGCCCAAAGTAAACATAAAAGTAAAGGCGGAAGTGTTCCATAAAATAACGTGTGCAATCACACAAATATCATCTATAAGCAATGCTCATATGACAATAATTTTCACAACAGGAGCTCTGTTGATTGCCCTTGACATGGAAAATATCCTAAATGCCAAGCACAGCCTTCTTTCTCCTTTAGAAGTTTGTAGCTGTATGTTACATTGTCATCTTAATACAGTGGATTACTTTTGATGAAACTACACTTGGGATATTGTGATGTCTGTGAAATTTCTTTATGTATTCGATGCTATTCAACAGTGAATAATTTCCTGGGCTTGCTTTATTTACATGTTGGAATCATTCTGGAAAAGTGTCAGCATAATACAAGATGGGGGAACGCACAAAATGGAGTGGCTGGTATTTTAAAACACCTAGGTCAGACTGCCAAAGCCTAGAAAACAAGCCATGTAACTAAATCAGGGAAATTATATTCTTAGCTTTTTAGATTTTTAACTTATGGTTAAGTGCACGTATCATATGCCACACTCAGAACTGTTCCAAAGTCCCATCTGTTTGATCCCTCTCTCCTTTTTTTTGCTGACAGTAAGGGCTATGCCTGGATTACAGCTACTATTATGCAGAAGATTGACAATAAAACCTGACAGTATATAAACATTTATCCAAACTGGATTTTCATTAAATGGGGATTCAATCCTTCTGGTCTCATGGCAGATTTTAAACAAAGCTGAGAAGTGCTGGTATAGTTTTTTAATCAACTAAATGTAAAAATGGAAAATTTTTGCATAAAAATGAGCAAGATCACCAAGCTCAAAATTCACCAGAACAGCATGTATGCATCAAAACCAGATTGTCCAACGAAATCTGAAAACTCTGGGATTGTAACCACAGTAGCACACTTCAGACGCTGATGCTGTAATTTGGTCAATTACACCAACCAATGTTTTGTTTACTGTACATTTGTGAGTCTATCCTTTCACTCTCCATTGTTAGCAAACTTATTCAGGATTTCTATTGCTTGCTTCATGAAGGAGAGATAAAGGGCAGGAAGACAGGATGAAAGGAATACCTCATCCAACATGCTCAAAACTATAGAGTACATCAAAGTTCATTGCCAATGCCAAGACTTCCTGTGCATACACAATAGTCTTAATGGCTTCTTTCAGAGGAGAAATTTAAAGTACAATCCCGCTTCTCCCCTCAAAAGTCTTAGCCACTTATTCATCCAGTGTTTTCCAGTCCTAAATGGGTTATCAAAAGAAAATGCAGGGACTGGAAAGGAAAATAATAATGTAGAGTCACAAAAAAAGCCCAAAAAACCACAACCCCACAAGCCAACTCCAAAAAACCCCAGAATGACTTGAGCTAGGGTCTTTTAAATAAAATTGTACAAAGAAAACCTGAACAGGTCTTTTTAAAGCCTGGGTTACGTAATACCCCATTAAACGCTGATGTGTCAGTGTTGACTTTGTACTTGATTTGTTTTGTGTAAATTACAAATTAAGGCACCCTCACCATTCAGTTTAAATTCTCAAGGTGGCAACACTGAAAAAATTTAAGCATATGGAGAAGCTAAATATGAAGTTTCCCTACTGATGACCTACCCTATCCTTAAAACAAGCTCATGTTAAGCCATTCACAAAAATAAACACTGAAGTCACAGCTTTAAAATAGCACAAAACATCCAGTGTGCCTTGTTTGTTACCTAACCACGCAGGAGAACTCTTGCCAGTTTACATCCCAGGCAATTTTTCACCAAGAGATAGTGAGTAAAATGTAGAAGTTTGAATAAAAATTGTATTATAGAAGTGAAATTAAATTTAGGAAAAATATAATTTAATTAGAAGAAAGAATTAAAATCCCATGACTTCACACCTCTGCTGCAGGTGAAGAGGAATGGAAGAGGCATGATTAGGGCTCCTTCTGACCTCCTCATTTCCTGTATTCCCAGTGGTCTCCTGCCACACAGCCTCCCTGCTGCCCTTGGCCAAGGGTGTCCCACTCTCCACAGTTATGGGTTCAAAGCAGTCAGGGCAGGAATACCACAACACAGGAACGAGCCAGAGCCAGTGCTCTACAACATCCTGGTGCCAATGTCACCTCTGACAGCTGGAGGCAGAAGATGGACACGGTGTCAACTTTTCAACCACAGCATGATGGGGTTTATAAACTCTGAAAGGTGCTTGAGCTGCCAGTTGAGCCAGGGCATTCCCAGGATGCTCATGAAGATACAAAAGAGGTATGGGGTGTAAATAAAATATTTATTAATTGCTATCAAATATCTCTTTTTTTCCCTTCATAATTAGCATATTTGTCGTTAGACATGTACAAAACAAGAACAACTGCACAGTTCCCTAAAAATACCATCTACCAACACCCTTCAAACCTGACTAAGTGGGATAAAAGTTTTTTGCTCCATCAAGGTCCTCTATCTGCAGCTGTTCCACCTGGCAAATTCCCATTTCAGTAAATTGGTGCTCTGCTCCCAGAACAGATGCAAAATCACTCTCACAATGAGAATATACAATGCAGACTGATTCTGGTGCCTTAAATGGCTACCTAAAAACAGACACTAGACAGGAATAAGGCAATAAAGGAGGTATTTATTTGTAAGGCCTTTGAAAGTACACCCTGGAGGTGCAGAGGCTCCTGCCTCAGTGAATCCCAAGATGGGTGAGAGGTCACGAGTTCTTCACACTTCTATAGGTTTTGTCCATTTGCATATCAGCATCAATTCATTAATTAAAACTTAGGTAATTATGTAATTTCTCCAAGCTTACCCCCCACTTTTCCCGAGATATTGGTTTACACGTTTTGGGCCTAGGACAGTCTGGGAGAGTGAGCTGGAGAGGTTTTGTTATGTCTGTGTGAGCATGAGAGAACAGCACTTAACGAGCTACAGGAAACTGCAGAGTTACACTGGGCACTGCAGGATTTGAAAAAATATAAAAGTTAAGACCTAAGGCATCAATTCTAAGAACAAAGTACCATTTTAAGTCTTCTTAATTCTGTATTCAAATGATTCTTCTTGATAACAATGGGAATTCCATAACCCCAGTAAAAAATTACTTTTTTACTAGTTAGGGGACAAGCATGGTGCATCAATATTGTATTTTTCTGTATGTGTATGTTCTGGTTGTTATTTCTGATATTTTCTGTTATTTCTGTTATTTTTGTTACAGGCTACAGACAAAAACATCTTCATCTCACTCATTACAGCACTGACCCTGACAAAGACACATAGAGTCTGTCACCAAGGTAGAGATACAGCATTTAAGGGTGAAATATAAAGGTTTCTCTTCATTATTGACAAACATATCAGTATAAAAGTGATTCTGAACAAGTTGCTGCTTGCAGTGTCGAAGGTCCTTACAAAACTAAACAAAATGTAACAATTAATCACCTTTTAAATTTTAAAATGTGTCCTCTTTTGCTATATGAACATTGCTGCCTTTTGGTGTGGCACCATTCAAAGATCCCATCATAAAAAAGATGTTTAATTCCCAGAGAGTGTGCCAGTGCCTGGAACTTGTACAAGCAACAAAAGCCTCAAACACATGGGAGATAACAGCCTCACAGAGATACTGGTGCTTCCTATGAAAGCATAACACAGGGAAGGTGAGGAAAAAATTTCACTCTGCTGGGAAGAATGAAAAGTCAACATTCTGGCTTATTGAATTAACAGGGAAGAGCTTGGATGGAGAAGATTCTAACCATTAGTCAGACAGCACTATCAGAATCACAGGAAAGGCAGACAGTAAGAACGATCCTGAAAGTCAAACAAACAAAACAAAACAAAAGAATGCAGCTCTTATGAGATATCCCCTACATTTTTTAAAAATGTAACCCATATAGTTTACAAAGCAACTATATTTACCAGCCAAATTAAAAATTCTCACATATATCCATTTTTCTCTGCTATTTTGTAGAATTTGTGTTCAGTATGACTATTCTGACAATGAAGAACACTTCTTGGATACCTGAGTGATACAATTCTCTTAACAGCTCTTGACATTCCTAAGAAAGACTGAAAACCTCATCTGCTTTGAGAAAAAAAAATACCTGTGAAGTATTATGATGGAACTAGAAAAAGACATCAATTTTCCACAATAAATTACTCATAATATTTAATTTTTTAAGCATGCCATACAAAAACATAAAATAAAGAAGGGAAATGAATGATCACTGAACCATACATAACTGAATAGGAAAAATCAAAAGCATTGTATAAAAGAGTGAAAATCTCAGAAATAGTCTTCTGATGATAAGCAGAATTTCATCAATCTTTAAGTTCATATATTTCCATTTTCAAGCCAGGCACATGTGCCTTTTTTTCCTACTTTTAGTGGGATTTAGCAGCTCAAGTCCCAAATCCTTCTGGAAATCCGTCTTTGACACTTTTTATTATTTATGTTAGAGTTATCTTTAGAGGTTCAGATAGGGCATTGGGCATATGAGTGTCTTACATACCTTTTGTATGCCATACACAGTACCTTAGGAGAAAATTAGAACATCACAGGTAGTCCAGAATGCAAACCTGTACTTCTGTTTAAAAGACTGCTTAAATAATTGGGGGTCGAGGGGGTGTGAGTGTTAAAATTCTCATCTTTAGGAAGATATTGCAGTATTCCTTCTGCATATCACTCCTTTTTACTGGCCACTACGGGTATACATAAAATAAAAAAAATAATTATTATTATATTGAGTGATCTGTTTTTCTTTTCTGATATTCTTTCCAATACATTCTAGACGGCCTTGCATGATAGCAGAAATCCAGGAGTATATAAATGTACAACAGCCATAGAGCAGGTTCAGATGGGTATTACAGTACATTTTATCTTTCGGTAACTAAACTTAAGAAACCTTCATTCTTAAAGCTACTAGCCCTTCCTCTCTCTCAATTAAAAGTACACACAGCTATTGTCAAATACTCTACTTGGAGTACTCAAAACAAAGGAATGCTTCTGGTATGTAGGGGAATGTAGGATTTTATATGTAAAAAACCCAACAAAAACGAAACGTTAATCCTTATGTGTTTGTATGATTAGAAAATAGAATATTGAAGATTTTTCTTGCTCATGAAAAGATAAAAACTTTGCTTCTTGTGTTTACATATTTCTATCTATAATTATTACAGACTAGTAAGAAACCCACCAGCTGTGAGGGAGGCAGTTGGATTGGAGATGAATTCCACTGCTTTCCAACATTCTACACCTGAATGTTTGGTTTTTTCCTAACGCTTCCTCCCTCAGACAGGAGACTTTTTTTGAATTTCTTGGCACACGACTTACCGGCAGTGTTTGTGGGATCCCGTTAAGGTTTCGATCACAAAGCATTCTCCTTCATTGAGACAATATGCAAGGTCCTTGTCTTTGCATGGCTTAAAGTGCTCAGATCGCTCCGTGGAATACGTTGTAGTGTCTGTGGAGGAAACAAGGAAGGGGAAGAAATGCTGTAAGGATAAATATTGGATATTCTTACAGTGCATGTTCAATAGATTTGATCATACTGGTCTCAGTAACATCAAACACAGGCTGAAGGAAACAGAAAGCACAGGGCATGCGAACCTCCGTGTGACTGCAAGTATTATTTGCAACCAGGTTTCTTAAAAGGTTTGGAAGAAATACCTGCAGAAAAACAAACCAGCCTGCAGCAAAGCTGGAGTATAATCTCAACTACTTCTGATTTCCAAAGTTTCCCTTCTGAAATGTAAAGGCACCTACTTTGTGTCCTTTAATCAGAACAATATTTTCATATTAATACTGTTAATACTGAAACACTGAAATAAGATACAAATTTTTTCCATTAAAAAACCAATAAAAAGTAGTTAATATGGTATCAATCCTAAAAACCCAAATAAAACCCAATGAAAGAGGAAAAAAAAAGCCAAATACTGTGAAGGCTAAAAACCCCACAAAAAACAGCCTAAAACTTTAACACAAGCAATGTACCAGAGACTGTGTAATCTGTAGGTGTCTATAGGTCCCCCCAAAACACAGTTAAAGGCTTGATTACAGGTAGAACTGTTGGCTGCACCTTTGGAATATTTAGTTAGGTAATTAGATTTGGAATTGTCTGACAGTATGTCAGGGTGAGCTGTCATTCCTGTCTTCTAATAAATCTCTTTAACCTTTCCAATCCAGTTGGATTAATCAAAAATAAAGTGAAATTTTCAGAGGTAGATGCCTGACTGACACATATTTTAATTTTCTTCACCTAGACAAGGTTTTGTCTAACGAAGTGTGGTTTTGAAAGTAGATTATGATTTCCACAGAGCCATGGTTCAATCTTCATATTCAATCTTAATTCAAAAGGTTTAAATTGCTAATTGCTTTGCAGGATCTGATATATACTGAAATAGTAAGAGAACATTTCACTGTATACCATGCAGCCTCTCACAAAATATTAAGTTGCCTGCAGTGAAAGGAATGAAGCAGTGCTCAATAGATGTAGAACCTTGCAAACTCGAAGTTATACAAACACTTTAACTTGCTTTTTGCTCATAAAAAGGTAAATATTCACCAAGCTAACACCAAAGCTGAAAACCAAAACATGGTACTAACAAGGCACCTGTAATTACAGTTCTGCAGCAAGAAAATTCAGAGCCCAAAAATCTTTCAAAGTAACTTGCTTAATTCTCAGTATATTTTTAATAAAATACCACTACAAGTTTTCCTTCTTAGTATATTTTTAATAAAGCACCACTACAAGCTTTCCGTATATGCAGACTAAATCACAAAAGATTAATAAAACATATCTGAAAATAATAAGAAAATCCATGCCCTATTCTTTATATGTGACACTTTTTTGTTTTTCCTCTCCAGAGAGAAAATATTGTAGTTCAGTGTTTTCAGTGGAGAGAAAAAAAATCCTGGGAATAAACTTTAACAGTCTTTCCTCAAATGTTTTCACAGATTCAGAACAAAAGTCTGTGCCACTGTCCCTGGTAGCAGCACTTATAAAACATTTGCAGGCTAAACAGAAACTATGTTTTTAATGACTGCAAGTAAAGCCTGAACTGAAATCTCTCAAGGTGAATTTTGGAGACAATACAAGATGTTTATAGATGCAAACAGTGACAGGCATCTCACTGCTGACATTTCAAGAATGATCAGCTTTTATGTAAAAAAAAAAAAAATTCACATAGAAAAAAGGTAGCTAAATTACTGTTTAAGGTCAGTTTTATCCAGGAGCACTTAAGTGACCATTTAAAACTTGATTAGGCAAAAAAAAATATAAAACCTGAGTAATCAGTTATATTGGTACCCCTTTTAAATAAGGAAAACTGAAGGTAATGTTATTTGAAAGCACTTTTGATAGTTACAAAAGGTAAGTAAAACTGTTTGACGAGCAGAAACTCAGCTTGGTCCAGCTCTAGCAAACAACACTTGCACTGGTCAGCCTCCTCTGAAGAAACAATCTGTGCAAATAACCTTACAAAGGCAGCTGCAACACACACCCAAAGGAATCTGAGGTGTTCCCAAAGGATGAGAGCAAACCGAGCGAGATCAGCACCATCACAAAGCGTGGCTGAGGCAGCGAAGCAATGAATTTTCAGAGCATGGCTTTTGAAGTGCAGGATACTCCTCTTCTACCATAATTAAATCAAGAGTACCTTGTCAAGGTCAGCATTTTAAAGTTTTAGATTAAATATATTCTTCAGAAGTTCTGTTTTGCTCTACTAATTCCTCTGTTTAATATTAATCAGGTTTATATTGGGTTTTATTTATAAATAGGTGTAAGTTGCAATACTTCATTTTCTCCACTTGGACACAATCTCAAGGTTTTCTTTTGTGTTTTGGATTCTGTCCCTCACCTTTCAAATTAAGTACAACAGTTCTTGTTGTAGGTAACATTGTAGGTAACAACGATGCTGGCAACTCCTTATGGAAGCCTTGGACTGCACCCCTAATGTTGAAAAGTACTCAAGAACTGGATTTTTTTTTTTTTTTTTAAATAAATAATGTCATTAAAAGTCACTTTTCAATTAGAGCCTTTTCTGGTTTGGAAATACGTGTGCCAGTCTAAGCAGGTTGATGCATACAGACACTATGTACAGCTGAGCTGTGCACAGATCTCTGGCCTGAGCTCAAAGGTCATTCAGCAACATTCCTAAGCTGTGCTACTATCTGGTACCCCAGATATCCCTAGAGCTGCTGGGTACTTTCTGCTGGAGATAACTCACATAACCTGTACATGAGTTTCATAAAAGTTACAATCCTGCTGTTGTTTTATGCTGCATTCATGATGAAACAAACTCTGCCACAGCTTCATTAACTATTGATAAAAACAAAACCTAAAAACTTGTTCTAAACACAACTGCATAAAGTACAAAACAGCAAAAAATACTGTAGAGACTATGGAGTTTCCCTCATTACATTTCTAATAAATAATAAATCCTATTGTCTCTTATTTTACTCCTAACCAAATAATGAATTGACTTTACTTGTCCTTCATAGCTTCAGAAGCCTGGTAAATAAACACCATGGTATTGTGATGTTTGACCTTTTAAATTATTTTTAAAAGAATTAATAAAACCTAAGCACTCAAAAAATTGAATAGTACAGCTCCTTAATTTATTTTTAGTCTTTGAATGTGGTAACAGTCACAAATGTTTACAGGTAAAAAAAGGGAACTTCTGTTAAGCATTCAGATGTCCCTGAATTCAATGTGTATTCCTTAAGGTTTTTTTTTTAATTGCCATGTGTCCAGGTGTTTCATGAAAGAGCAGCAGGGGATATTGATTTCTGCTGGAATCTTTCCATTTAAGTTGGTATCTAGGCACTCTTGTTCTTGTTTTTCTTGCCTTACTATGTCAGCAAAGGTTTATGCATGATCCCCATACTTCAGAAATGGATCTCTCATTGCCAATCCTCAGTTACCATTTAATCAAATGAACCAGAATTCCATTCACATTTCAAAGGAAGGCTTCAAGATCTTGTATTTATGAGCATAGAGTTGGTTTAAAAAAAAAATGCAGCCTTTGGGATTGTTGAAAAAAAATCAGTAGGAAGTTTACAGATATTATTTTGTTGAGGTCTAAAACCATCTAAAAAAGTGTTAGTGGATTTGTATTCTTTTCTCATTAATGTATTTCATTGTATTTATGGCAGTATAGGATGGCTCATTATAGCTAATTTTTTGAGAGATCTTCAAGGCATGATATGGTTACTAGAAAAGCTATTTGCTCCTTCAAGGCTACCACTTTCTGTGGTTCCAATACTATGCCCTGATATTGATAAACCTGTAACTGCCAAGGAAAAATGCAGGAAAAGAAAGAATGCAAGATTTAAAATATCCTGGAAAACAGCAGCTTTCATGGCAGCTGTTGCTGCACAGATTGCAGCAGCAGCTATTTCCATCCATCACATCTGTCCTGCAGCATTCCAGCTTCGGAAACAGATTTTACTGGTTACATCTCAAACAAGTCAAGTGTCCTGTGTTATCTTCAAACGATACCCACACTCCATGGCCCTCACTGTGAACATTTTTTTCCAGGCAGACAACATTAGCTGCTGTAGGGAGAAAAATTACCCAGGAGAACAAGAGATGGAAAGGCCTCGTATAACTTTAGTGATCTCACTAGTAGAAAGGCACCCAAACTCTGCCACCACAGTCATTAACACACGCAAGGCAAATGTTTGGTGCATCGCCACCAAGGATATTAGGGTAGTTAATTTTAATGCCAGAGCTCGCACACTAAAAAACTTAATTTTTAAAAATGCTGCGTATTTTGACTACCACTGGGCATTGCCAGCTTTACAGATTCAGTATCAACATGAAAACTGGCTTTTCCTTTATCTTTTTATCCATGTATAACTGATCATTTCCCAGAGAACCATTACTTACTGAGGCACCAAAGCAAGCGAGATGCTTATTTTAAATCCCTGATCCCATTTCTAAATGCACTGCAAAAAATAAGCCAGATACAAGCAACTGAATTTCCTCTGACAATTCAACTCCAGTTATCAAAAAAAAAAAACTTCGCAAAAAAGCCCAACATTTTTTCCAAAATATTCTGGTATCACAACTGCATTCTATGAAGAAGGCAGTGTAAAAGGTCAGTTAAGAGAGAGAGCATATAGGGAGTTTGCGTTCAGTGAAGTCAATGGCAAAATATTTACAATGGTTCAGGACAACCAGCGTGCTCTGAAGGTCCTATAGGGTCATCTAGTGTTTCTCTCTTGATATCAGAATTCCGTGTGGTAGCCCTAACTAGAAAGAGTCTTGCACAAAAATTGAAACTTACACACAGAATAGTTTATATATGATTTTGTTTATTCACTTTCTGAACCTTAAAAAACATAGAACCTAAAACTTTAATTCCTGTTTTTAGAAGTGTCATGGTTTAGGAATTGTATTTCCCAGTTTAGTGCTTCCCCTATTCCCTCTCCAGGTAGAGACACAAAAGCCAGGGATCACAGGTCCAGATAAGAACAATTTACTGGAAATAGCAACGAGAAAAGAAAGGCAACAGTAACAGCAACAATCCTGATAACAAAAGCACACAGAGAGAGGGTGATTTACATGTGAAATGTTCGCCAAGCCCAGGACAATGAAAAACAAGGATGTCAGACCCTCTGCCCACCAGGATTGCCCCCGACTGGAAACAACACCTTCCTTCTCAGAAGTGAGAGTCTCTCCCTTTCCCTGCCCCTGGCAAACAAGAGGGCGTCAGGGGAAGAAGATACCAAGCCTTAGCAAGATACTCATTAAGGCAGAAGGAAGGGAAAACATGAATATTTAGTGTTTGTTATGATTTAGCCTTAGCTGATGGTAACTCTTTCTTAAGTTGTTGATATTTGCAAAGCAAACATTTTAGACACAGCCGTTTTTAATGCAAAGCCGAGATCTTGCTCTGTCAGTGCCACCTGAACAATAGCTGGCATTAGCCATGGGCCTGCTGGAATAATTCAACTTTAAAATTGTAGTAATAAATGATTAAAAAAAGGAGAAAACCTCATGTTTTTAAATTAAGAACAGGCTTCTTTTTCTGAACTTACTTGAGCTCTTTTGCATATATTTATATATTATTAAAACCAAAAGCTTAATTAAAAATAGGAAAAGTATTTTTTTGCATTTAGAGAGGCAGTTTTATACAAACAAGCAATGGAGTTCTGGATGCCGATTATTCAAGAAGCTCCCCCTTAGCTATTTTTGTGCTGGAGAAAATTTTATTTAATCCAATAACACTTCAGAAGTTTTGCTTGCATCAAGATATAAAACAAAGTTGGGCTACAGATGTGGGTCTTGTGGGAGCTTTTCTATCACACTTCAGGTTCAAATGAACAAATCAGTATAATTTAGCAATAAATTGACATCGCAGCCAATGCATCAAAACAATGTCATTTACACCAGCTGGCTCCCCAGTCAGACTGGGGTGGAGCTGGAATTATCAGAGACAGCCCCAATGTCTTTGCATTTCATCCTGAGGATTACATAAGAAAGCTCATGTGATATTAACTCAACCAGTACATTCCTGTGAAACATTTCCCTGCCGGTACAAACCACCACATCCTCAAACAGACTGCTTTTCTCTCACCTCACCAGAGCACAGCATCACATGCACATCGGTAGAGAAACACAGCTCAAGCTCCAGAAGAAGAAATTACAGACAGTCATCTCTCCAAAAATCACACGTGCTCCCTTGTCAGCAACTCCTAAATTAATTCTTTAAGTGTGACCTTGTTGTTCATATTTTCTAAATGTTTCAGCAGTTTGAAATCACAATACACAAGTATTAATGCATATCTTAAAAAACATATGGAAACATTTTTAAGTTATTAGTGTGTTATTAGCAAATATCATGTGTTATTTACTTGAGGCAAAAAACTCTGAAATATAAAATTATCCCTTTACTTTCATGACTTAAGGAAAAAAAAAAATCAAACTAACCAAGCATTACTTCTAAAAAGAATGTACAAAAATATGCCCACCTAATGCTTTCTCACAACAAACTCAAAGGCAGAAAAGGAAATACTGCCAGTATCACTTTGAAATGTAACATCTATTCACATCTGTCAGAACTTAAATACTGAACCGTAAACACCACTGAAATTCATCTCTGTCTGGTCAATTTGCACATCAGAGGCTGCATTCTCCTGTGCTGCTCAAACCAAAACCAGTGAAAGCTGAACAAATGGGAAATGACTCAGGAGAGCCCTGTGAGACACAAAAGGCCAGGTCTTTCAGAAGTTCGGTGTCTAAGAGCCAAGGAAACAGGAGTGACTAAGACTCTAAAAGGTTTTAGCATTCAAAGTGAAGAACTACTCTGAAATTGAGTTATGACAGTTCTGATGGGCTCTCTAGGTGCAGAGTGCTTTTGTCAATCAGACATGTGTTCAGTTATCCTTCAGTAGGACTTATTAATTGATCTAAAAGAAAGTAATAGAAGGAAATCAGTGAAAAAGCAGATAGAGATTGTGCCAGAAGTAGATCCATCACCCACTCCGGGGTTTCTCTGTTCCTTGACCCCTGCAGTCCCTCTCATCCCAGCAAATTGACATCTCTGGAGACACCAAAAGCCCTTGAGACTGGATGGCACCACTGCACCAAAAAGGGACACCCTCTTGGGGATGTGAAAATAGCTCTAGGAAATGATCTCCAACAGATGGAGAAACTGAATTAAGTTAAGTCACTTTTCAGCATAAAAGCAAAGCAGTAAATTAATTTTAAAAATAATAAAAAGATATAGACTTAAAGATGTGCAAGTAAACCTGGGGGGGGGAGGGGGCACCCCAAACCAGAACAATTCTGTGTAGGTTAAAAGATGCTAGAAGAAAGCAAATGTAGCACACATCTGTGGTGTCTGCAATCACCAGCACTCTGAAATTAAACAAAAACCCCACCTCTCATGAAATCTAGTGAATCAAATCAAAAAGAAAATACAGAAAATTAAATTACCTAAATAATTCAGTGTTGCTACAACATGAGTATAAAAGTGGTGTTACAATTATTGTTACATGTAGTAAAAAAACCTCAATTAACAGTCCTCCAAATCTTCTTCTTTCTTGGATCACAGCTGTCTTCTTTCTCCCTCTGCCTGTGAAACATTGTGTGGGTGTGGTGAGTTCAGATGCAAGGACCAGAGGAGAGTAAGGGAATGATAGAAACCTTAGATCTTGAAGGCAAATATTTCTGTTTAGAACATACAAGGGGCTTTAGCTTGCCCAGCTCTTGCTAAAGAAAGAAACACTAGAATTGATACAGAAAGCCTCATCACTAATGGTAGCTGGCGAGTGTCCTTGCTGAGCAGCAGCACTTCATCAATGACAGATGTGTAACAATCTGTATTTGCACATCTTTACATACTGTGGTATAGGAAAGTTCTGCTGGAGACAGAGCATTGTGTGATTTTATACATTGTTAGAGTAAGCAGCAGCAAAGGGAAAACGCAGGCCTATGGTGATGCCTTAAATGGCTACCTAGAAACAGAGATTAGACAGGAATAAAGGAATAAAGGAGGGATTTATTTGAAAGGCATTCAGAGGTACACTTTGGGCTCCAGAGGGTCCTGTCTCAGTGCATCACAAAATGGACAATGACAGCTCCCGAGTTCTTCACACTTTGATATCAGCATCAATTCCCCAAGCAGAAGCCAGGCAAGGATGGAATTTCCCCAAGCTTGCCCCCCTCTCCCCAAGGTGAAGGTTTGCAGTTGTTGGGCCCAGGAGGGTCTGGGTGTCCTTGGAGAGGGAGCTGGAGAGGCTTTGTTATGTCAGTGTGAGCATGAGAGAACAGCACTGAACGAGCTACAGGGAACTGCAGAGTTACACTGGGCACTGCAGGATTGGAAAAATATAAAAGTTAAAACCTAAGGCATCAATGGCTCCAGAGGGCAGGGACAGCGGTGACTAAGAGTGCTGACACAGCTGGGCTGCCTGGGCCTGATCTATGCTCTAAGGTTTATCGTTTTTCTGGATCATTTACCATTTCCTTAAATTTGTACAGGAACTACCCAGCACTGTGTTTTCTACATTTAATAAATCACTTCTTATAGTCACCGCCAAGGTACTGTAGGCTTAGAGAGAGAGATCAACTGGAATAAAAGAACTAATCTAGTTATATGGGGAAACACTCAGCATTTTAATGTAAAAATACTAATTATCAGGAAGCTATGAGTAGGTTGGTTGACTGGCAGTGATGCTCTTTCTCCAAGGAATTGAAATAGGTCAAACAATACATTGAATAGAAACAAGGGAAATAAGAAAAGCTATTTTAACTCTAAGCTTATGCATATTTCCAAGGCATGCAATCTAAAATTTATTCGTTTCTTCATTTATAATTCTGACATCCTTGTTGTGTGGACATGCAAAGTCAGGCTATGAAACATTAACATTACTCTCCACATTTCCTTTCATAAAGAAACCCATATATTCTAAATAATGCTTTATTTTTTAAATCTCATTTCCTCACTTTATTTCTTTGAAATCAGTCTTCCAGCACAGAAAGGGAATGGGCATGAGAAGGTAAAGTATCTTTGCAAGAGTTCCCTCATTCTGCACTGCTCTGTCCTTGTGGATGGATTACCACACAGGATTTCTCTTGTCCTCTTTCTCAGGTAAGGAGAATAATTTTCCATCTCTTTTTGACATGGCACTGTCAGAAGTTCGCACACTGCAAATCTCCTTGTCTTTGCTACCAGCACACAACAACAAACTGTTCAGCTTTATTGGCCAGGATTTTCCAATGCCAGCAATTAGGTAAATCACATATAGCTTTTTAATTTACGCACACACTGCTTCAGCACAGCCAAGAGCCAGTGGACTGTGGTAAGTAAGAGCCAGATAATGAGGTTCTCAGTGGGCTACTACAGCTTCAGAAATCAGACTCCAGTCAACAAAACCCAAGTTACAGCTGAGTTTGACCAGAGGCATCAAATCTAATATCCTAACATCTCTACAAATATTCTGCAATATTTCCCAGAATAATATAAACATGATTTTTTTCTATTTCATGAGTCCTTGGCCTTTGGTTCACATTCAAGTCCTTTCAGTTCCATCTCCCTCTGATCTTCAACTTAACACAAAATTATGAGTTCAACATCCATGATACAAATCTAAGTCATTGCCTATTAAGTGAAACAGATTTTTGTGCTGAATTCCCTTCAACTGAAACTATTATGCTCGTACAAAATAAATTTAAAAAGTTGAAACTTCTTGGCTGGCTGTTTATTATGAAAGAACACACAGCCTTAGTATAATAAACCAGTATACAAATTCTTGTTAATGGTAATCAGAGGAGCCAACGGAAGAGAAGACACAGAGTTTGGAATTATAAGGAAAGATGCTTCCATGAAGACTGAGTGTAATGCACCCCAAAATTTCTCTTGAGACCATTGCCATTACAAGCAATATTCTGCAGGGGCTCCTGTTTTTCACTTCAGTCTTGACGAGCCAAAACACTGTAAAGTTGCTTTTTGGAAGCACATAAATGCTCCTACATTCAGTGTGCTCTACAGTTCTAATTTTATAACCTGTCACCCTACTCACCCTGAGTGAAGCATCATAGGGTCTCATTTATTATCAACTATGTGCTTGATCATTGAGTTTCAAGAGATGTAATTATTAGTTAAAACCTGCATTTCCATTGCAGTGTGTTTAATTCATTAATTTTAATGTTAAATTAAAAGTTAATATATATTTTCTTCCTATGGTGGAGGTGGTTTAGAGCATAGCTGACTGGAATGTAAGGGAAACATGCACACATCTCTTTTTGATAATGTTACCGAGAAGATTATGAAACATCAGAAACTTAATTAACAACAAAGCTAGCCACCAAAAGGAAGTTTAACCTATTTGCCTACCACTTTAATTATCTCTACAGCAGCTTATCCTTCCACAACCATCAAGAGAGTACACATAATTCAGTCTGTTAACGGTGCCAACAAGCTAGTAAATGAGTAAGTTATTGTCCCTCTTCTCTACATCTTTCAAGTTCTGCCAACCCCTCCTGAGACCTGAGCACCAGAAGTACACAAGGCACTCAAGCCTTAGTATCTACATTTATTCAGTGACTTATAAGGAAATCTAACACCCCACCATTTGCTGATAATTCCCTCCTTGCTGCATACACAGAGCCTATAGCATTGCATACGCACCTCAAGGCAAAATCGGCACTGACTGCCGCCGAGTTCTGGTTACCATCAGCCACAGAGCTTATCCTTCACTGCCAGGCACCTGTGGGCTCAGACAGTGGCACCCTGCGCTGCATCTCACCAGCAATTCCTGCTGCCAGAGCTTCTTGGAGTTATGGATACTCCTGGACATCACATTGTTCGTCCTTAACCGTTCTAGAGTGACTGAGGCATTCCTGCAGGCAAGCAGAGCGCTGTGCAGTAAACACACTCTGCTTTTTTTCAGTAGAATCCGCTTCTTTTGGCTTGAGTTACAGTTTTTTGGTTTTTACATAACTGAATCAGCCTTTACAGTGCATCCTTCAACAAAACAGTTGGGAAAGCTATGATTAAAAACATTAACTCACCTGAAGATCATGAGGAAAAATTATGTCCCTGAGAACTGAGACTAACTAGAATTTTAATGTTCCCAAAAACACTCAAGTTAATTTTTTATTCTTTAATGACTAAACAGGCTTTGAAACTGTCATACTTTGCCTTCCCACCTTTAAATTTTTTTGGGGAAAAACATTATATATTCTTTTTAATTAGAGCTTACAAAAAACTAAACCGACAAACAAACAAAAAAAAAACAACACAGAAAAACCTACCAACCCTCTAATTTTATGTACCTGAGCAAGCAGTGCAATTGAGGGACAAAAAAAAAATGCAATGGTCAGTTTTCCCCTCCAACGCTGCACAAACTCACAAAACACAAGATCTGCAGGGTGGGCTTCTAGCAGGGTAAATTCAATGCTACACAAACCTCAATCTTCATTCACACTTCAAGTTACAACGAAACCAGCATGACAGAACAAAGCCACCACTACTTGAGTGTCAAAAAGGATAAAGGCGATGTTAAAATAGCATCAACAAATTTGCACTGTAGCAACATTTTATGATATTCACTATTTTCCCCCCTTTTACATTAGTAGAGGAGAAGAATGAAACATCTGTAGCAGCTTTTCTTCTTGCTCTGAGAAGCATTAAGATGCATTCTCGCCCTTCAGTCCTCTTCACTCCGCAATTAATTGGTTTAGATAATACACATTAAACACAATTGCAGCATTCATCTTGCAAAAAAACTAGCCTTGAAATAGAAAATGCAAGTATTCCTTAGCTTTCCTACACTCCTGAATCAAATCCATGTTAACCTAGGTTATCTATCAGTGTTAGCTAGCAGAGAACATGAAATTTCACATACTGAAATTGCATCCTTGTTTCATTACTCAGATTAAGTCAGTATATAATTGAAACTGAAATATCTCCTACCTTTACCCATGAGAAATTTGGGCAATATCACAAGCACTTTGTGTCTCACTGTACCAGTTTGATGGTCGCAAAGCAGTCAGCTTTGCAGTGCTAAACAAAACAGCTTGAGGTTCAACAAATCAGCAGTGTTGGCATCTGATATAGCTCAAGTAAGGGGGAGGAGAGTCATTGTGAGATGTCACTGACAACTTCATTTCCACTTCTGTGCAAATTAAATGTAGGCTGGGGCACAGAAATGGAACATAATTAGACATAAAAAGTAGGACTGCAGGCTCTGGTTGACTGAAGATACCAGTACAGGAAAGAAAAAGCCAATTAAACCAGTAGTTCAACTCACAAACTGCAGCATTAATAATCCTAATAGAACTGCAAAACAACAACCACAGAAGTCCAGTTCTGGAAATGCAACACTGAGCACCTCCAGTGGTAGCCTAATTCCATTATAAAACCTCTCCACTGGAAAATGCATCATATACACTGCTCTACTGCCACCCCATTGGAGAAAAACATATATACAAGCAACTGATGAGATCACTGAAATATGAGAAAACAATATGAGCAATTAACAATTGGGTGAGAAAAGATAACAGGAAAACTACATTATCCTCTTTTAATGGCTTCTAATTTTTAAAGCTGATATATACAATAACTGAGTAATTGTTCTAACTTATAGCACTTATACATCTTTCAACCTGCTAACCAGAATAATAAGCACCATATTTTACAATCATTATTGTGCTAGGCCATTTTTAATGACATTTTATAACTAGTAGGAGATTTACTGTCTACTCAGAAGCTGCCCAATAGGCAGCAAACTTATCACTGCTGCAGCTGCCTCTGAATTTGTCATATTACAAAGCTGACTCAGACAGCGATTTCGTGCCAGAAGATCTTTGGCAGCAGCAGCAAAAATCCTAGTAATATCCTCTGGAAAGCACAACTGCTACTCTTGGAAGGGTGGGAAAGACCAAGAGAAAAAAAAAAAATCAGCTGATAAATCAGATAAACTAGTTTCAAAATGCTTCAGTAATCACTGTCAGAAGTTCACAGGAGATGAACCCTATCACTAATCAATTCTTCTAACAGCATCCCATTCCAGGGTTGTGGAAAGAAGTCCATCCAGAAATCTCTTTACAGTGTTTTGCTCCCTCCTCTTCCAGTGACTGGTTAACTTTTGACTTTGTTTCTCCAGTCATGTTGCTTTTTGAATTATTCTCAAGTAATGTTGCCCAGGTCACACAAATATGTACATATATAAATATGTGATGTTCTAAATAATGGGTAAAGTGGATTCAAACAGTGGTTCTTGACACAAACAGTTCATCCAGTTTATCCAGGTTCAAGTTCAGTGCTTAACTGGCAGAGCCAAGCCACAACCATCCACTCTCATCAAGATATATTTGCTTCTAAGCCCTTCCTAAGGAAACAAAGTTAATTTCCTTTATGATCTACCCTACTGTTCTCCTAAGTAAATATTCCCAGTGCAAAGATTGCGTTAGTAGTGCGAGTTCTGACCAAGGATACCAGGAAAGGGTGTGGAATGAGAGCCTCAGTGAAAAAAGAAAGAAATAATAAATAAATCAATCAGATGCTAAAGCATAACTTCTCCAAATATAAATTACACAGGCTAGCAGATTGTAAGAGGGTCAAAAAAGATAAGGCAGGAGAAGGAAAGTGAAAAAGACAACCAACAAACAAAAATGCTGGAAATTCAGGATGTCAAGAAAACCCAACAAAAACCTGCTCACATAAACAGCTAACAAGTCTCTTCAGGAAAGAAACATGGAGCATTACAAAAATACCGCTAATACCTCTATGTAAGCCTACATTTACGTAGCTGAGATATAAGTTGGATGAACTCAAGGCTGAAGAATTATCATTAAACAGTCGGGTACGTTAAGTTCATAAACAGCTGGTGTGTAGCTAATAATCCAATATTTACTTACATCTTTTATCCATTCATTTAAAAACATCAGTTGAAATTTTTACTTAATCTGCTTTCAACTGGAATATAAGCATACTACTGCTTCTTCTCCGATGAAACCAATATTAAACCAAGGTTAATGACAACACTTCTTAAAAAGGGGAAAGTCCCCAACATATAACCAAACAGCTAAGCCTGGTTTAGAAGTACCCATTCAAATTGAAATGAAAAGGTAGTTCATTTTGAATCTGTGATTTCTTTTTTTTTTTCTTTAGAAGAGTTATTTTTACATCACTTCAGTTTTCAATTTGTTTTTGCCAACAGTAAATTTAGACTGACTGCTCTAAGAAGCAGTGAAAAAATGTGTGATGGTTTAGACCTAATTAAAACCTGAGCAAAGGCATGGAAAACTTGGGGGCAGGGGAAAGCACACAATCAGAAGTTCTCTATCACGCAGAGAAAGTGGAAATCTTTGGGTTCAGTCATGGTTAGGCTGAATTAGCCATCTTTTGCACAGGGAAAAGCTTCATAAATGAAAAGGTTTAAACAGATCCCATGCCAGCCCCCCTGAACAGGCACTGGCACGTAAAAGAAAGTCATACACCCACATCTAGGAGAAGGAGAGAGTCGGAATTTCTTTCCTTGAAGCTGATCTCATTTTTGCTGCAACAGCCTCTGTGGGGCACTGGAGGTTGGAGTGAGCTAGAACAATTTTCAGACTATTTAGTTTGCATAAGCAATAATGTTGGCATCTGGTGGCTCTAAAAATAAATATAATAAAAAAAAAAATCAGTCCTGAGATGGTGGAATTAATGTTTCACATCCCTTTTGGCAGCTTGTATCTCTCCATTTGCCAGCTACTCTATTTTCTTGCTATTTTCTCCAGTTGAGTATGCTTCATGGTTATTCAGAAGATTTATGTATTTTCTTATGCTACTGCCTTAGTAATGTCAAACATGCAAGATGATACTTTCTGCTAGCTAATTCTCTTCCCACTAGATGACAAGGACTTCAAAGACAGAATGAGCATCTTGAGTCTTTATTATGCAACTTCCCACTTGCGCACACACTGCATGGAGAGTTTGTTTGAGGTGGCAACTTGATTGCAAAGCAAGACACAGAGCACATCAGTTCTGAACATCTTGTCACTGCAGATGAGCTGCTGGAGTTCAGCATCAAACAAAGGCAGCAGCACACCCTGCCACACACTTAATCATAAGGCTGGCAGACTTATCTCTGAGCACACACGAGATATGGATATTGCTGAAAATCTCAGCATGTTTTAGGGACACATCAAAGTTCAAATCAGAAGGAAGTGGCTTTTGAGTACCAAGATCTATACCACCACCTGAACTATTTGAAATGAAAAAACTTACAAAATCACCACAAGCAAGAGTGTAAGCAAATCAGGACTTTCAGACATCCACTGTGGCTGGATAAATTCTCAGCTGATATCAGAAAAGCCCAAAGATCTGCTCCACACACCATGGTTACTTAGATCAATATCTGCATAGTGCTAATATTTGGGATGTCCTGAGAAACAATACACGTCCCCAAATCCACGTATTGTATCCATAATTATTGTAACATAGCCAATTAGTGCTGCTAATGATTGTTTCAGAAAATAACTAGATCTGGTGCTGTATTTTTCCATGCCAACACAATTGCAGATGCATCACAAGGCCGTGGGTCTGAGAAATCTCACTTCACACATCACATCTCGGAGCCTGCAGTGCCCTTCCACGTGCAGCAGTGCAGTGTGCCCACTTCTGGTGATTTTCCCAGGCTCTCATTTCATCACAGCATTATCAAACAGATGCGAGATTTCTGAGGAGAGCGAACAACCAGGCAAACAGCTGAGAGCTTCTACATTTATAAAACTTAGGCTGAAATTCAGCCTACCAACAGCTGCAGCCACGTTCACAACATTTTGAAAAAACCTGAACTTCACTCCTACGAAGATTTTGCTTTTGTGTGCAAGTTTTTGCTGCCCTATTTTAGGAGTCAGGAAGGACTCAACACTTCATGTCTCTCTCTCAGGGTAAAGCTTAATTTTTAATGAATTGTAATTAAGAACTGAAACCCCACCCTCTGTCCACCCCCGCACAGCTTACAACGCCAGCAACCATCTCTTCTATTCCCTTCCCTCCCTCTTGAGCACTGGAGGCAGAATGTACAGAGAGTGAGACCCTCCCATCTCTTCACAGCATTAGACAGATGAATACACTGGGAGCACATCAGGAAGCAGTTCAGATTATGGCATTATTTCAAAAGCTGTGTACTCTGAGCATTCCTTGAAATGCCAGAAGAAATCTGAGGATCTGTAATTTTTTTAAGTTTTCCTATCTGGGACACATTTTACATAGGGAGAACTTTCAAGGGTTGAGGGCTTAGTGTTCTGAGGTATCCTAAAAATCAGAGCGTAGCAGAAACCAGGACAGAATCTGCCCTAAAACCAAGAACAGTTAGAAGTCTCACTTTGTAGATGTTAATATTCTCCATATTGCTGTGAGCTATATTTGATATTATTTGTCTAGCATCAGAGCTATGCAGAGTACTTCAGAAAAATTCAGGAAATGGAAATTTACTCCTAGGAAATTTGTCTCCTGAGTTTTAAGAAAAAACACACCATGAAAAAGGTCACAAACTAGAGAACTCCTAAGGTAACCTTCCCCTCTGATTGTTATTCAAGTTGCCCTTACAGATGGCTTTTGATAAAGGCTTTATGGCTGAAGAATTAGATATGCAGTCACTGCAAATACCTAAGCTTTTAGTACAATGTTCATAATTATGACATAGCAATGATTTTGAGAAAAATAACAACACCAAAACAAACAACGATTTCCTCTCATCCCCCCTTATTTTTTCCTGCAGACCCACAAAAGGACTTGCAAACTTCTCCTCCTCCTCAGTTTCAAATTCCACTATTTCCATACTGCTTTGGTCTGAGCTTGATGACAGACATGCACTTCCCAATCCCATTCCGAACTGGGTGTCTAATTTTGCAGATACACTTCATTGCTTCACGTTCATTATGAGTCTCCTCCTCATATAATTATGGCATACAGGAATCTCTACACACACAGACACTGTTTAGTTTCACCAGGACAGAGGCCAGAGGTAATAACATGCATGGGTTGTTGGCAGCAGTGAGAAAATTCAGATTGATGGGCACTCCTACCTGTGTCTGATTGTTTATGGAATCAGGAAGGTGCCACCAGGGATAACTTTTGACAATTATGTGCAGTATTTGTGCTTGACATGATGAAGTCATTAATCTGACAATCCCATAATTCACCTGGTTTTAAGTCAAAATTCAGTCCTTTACATGGATGCATGCATGTGGCTACATAGGTGCACTCTGGCTGGCTTGTTTTTAAATATATCAGTTGTTTGGTGTAAGATTTATGGGGTGGATTGCTGGTAAACAACTTTGGCATCTCATTTCAGTTTCATCTGTGGAGAGGCAATAACATGAAAAAGACTGAGAAGTTATTCTGTGCTTCAGCAAGTATCTCAGAACTCTGTTAATATACAACAGCTCCCTCCCCCTGGAGCTTTGGGTACCTCTGGTGACATTGGTATTTCAAGAACTACGAGTTCACTTTGACAGAGGTGCTAGAAGACACAGTAGAGCTACTTCATTATTTCAAACCCAGCAATAAACATGTGATGTTAAAGGCTTCAGCACATTAGTTACTGCTCTTAAATCTTTTTAATGATATGGAACATCTTAAGATCCACTGTTTGTCACAGATAGAATATTCTCTGTGTTTATTTACTATGATCTAAAGTACCATATTCAAGCAATGTTTATAAAATACCATTGATAGCAGTTAAGATTCTCAACTTGTTCTAGTTTAAGTAGAAGATGCAAACCTTCCCTAGGGTTAGCACTACAGAAAGTTTTATTCCACTAGATTCAAGTTTCTGTAGATATTCAGTGGGGGAAAAGTATCTTGAATAAATCTCTGTATCATGACAGCTCTTTGGCCTCATTGACTGATACACTACAGGACTATGAAAGGAATGGAAACCATATAAAAAGAAAAATTCCTCTATTCAGCCCAAGTCCATTTAGAAAAGTATAAATATAAATACCATCGTTTTTCTGCCTCCTCCATCTTCACTTTGCCCCAGTTCTATGGAAAGCGTTCAGGACAGTAAAGACAGAACTTGATCTTTGAACACATCTTTTACAGACACTTCTATCTCTCTGAACTCGAAACTAAACTTCTGCCATCCCAAAGGCATACAAAAAACCTCACAAAGCAGCCCACAATGCAGGGGGTGGGGGAGAAGAAAGCGCAGCCTATTTTGGAAGAGCAGCTTTCCAAAAGTGCCCTCTTTGTTCAAACAGGATCACTTTTGAAGAGGCACTGCACTGACAGTGGCTTCTGGCAACCCCCAGAACAAGTGATATGAAATCACAACTAAAAATGGTTGTCTGCTGTTTTTTTTTCTCCTTTCTTCAGGAAAGTACACAAAGACAAACCTTGTCCTGAAAAAAAAGTAACCTAAATCAAAATAAGGAGGAGAAAAGTATCATTGCTAACCTTCAACAGAAATACAAGTAAGCCACAGAGAAACAAAGTGATCCAGTGCATGGGATTCACAGTGTTTACAGCAGAGTCAGGAAACAAACCAAGTATGCTCCAACCATTCTACATCCACTGCCTCAAATTTAATTTTTGTTTTGACCAAAGCTTTCACAAATGAGGATGTGTATCCAAAACACCAGACTTAAATGTAGTTATAGAAGCTTATAAAATGAAAATATAATGGATCAGCTATTTCTCATTCTAAATCAGAAAGTCACAGAATCCAAGTTGGAAGGGACCTTGGGAGGTTAGCTAGTCCAGCATCGCTCTCAAAGCCGGGTCAAATGCTGAATTTAGATTGGGTTGCTCAAGGCTTTGTGTTGAGAAGCCTAGAAAACCTCCAAGGGCCTGGTATTCAAAATGAAATTGAAATGAAATATGTCAAGGAGAAAATATCCTGAAGAGATATCCTATCACTCACCTTTTGAAGAATGCAGGCATAATAACTCTGCTCATAAATAATGCTATTTCATATTACCTCTTATAAATACTTGACCTGACTTAGGTGTGCAGCAAGTGAGGGCAAGCAGAGACCAAAAAGGCAACACAGAAATTCAAATTATAAATCCAACCAGTCTTCAGGTCTGACTTTTTTTTTTACTTGCATTTAATGTAATCACAAACTGTGTTTAAAATACAAAAACAGCTACACACCCTCCAACCAAAAAGGTTCAAACCAGCCTGCTCCTGGACAGGGACAGATGCTGTAAGCATGCACATGGGTAGCTCTCATCCTGTTATATCCCAAAACCACTTCAGGATACTCATACGACATAAGGTTTTCCAACCATTCCATTTGGAAGCATATGAAAAAGCAACTAGCCAAAATATTAACTAGGGCACAGAGTACTGAAACGAAATCACTATGAAATAATGGTTTATTTAACTCAAAATATTTTAGTCTATCTATGCTCATTTAATATATTCAAGATTATGTACTCTGTAATATTTTGTGAGGTAGTTTTTCTACTACAAGACTTGCATCCACAGCCTTTCTTCACTTCTATTAAGAAAAAAGAAATTAAATCAGTATTTTAAGAAACTTCTTTTCCAAGAAGTATAGTCTTGAAATAACTCATTCTAATGGTGGTGGACTGTAAATCTGAAAACAAATGACACATTTATTTCTGAGAACACTCTCTAGCAATCATTGTCATTTATGTCTTTTAAAGAACACATGATGTTCCCTGTGTAAACATTATTTTTCTTCCTCTGATTGGTTTCAATAAAGTAATTTTTCCAGGCAGAACATTTGAATTACCATTTATTGAAAATGTCTTACACACATCTGGCTTGTTGTTCATACATTTTCAGCTGTGTGGAATAAAATTGTGTTGATGAAGCAGTAAATATTTTTTTATCGAACACAAAGATAAATTCTGAGAACAGTCCACTGTTAATTACTACAGGTACTCTGCCAAATATTTACTTCAATAATCATCAACAAATCAAGCTAACAAAGCAGAATAGGCACTTGCACAGTGACCCATGGGGTTCAAGCCCAGAACCTTGCTGCACATCAAACAGCCTTTTTAGTTACCATCTGCAACAGGAACATCATCTTGCTTTTTTTGACTTCTGTCACTCTAGCCTTTATGCACCTGAAATGAAATCTATCCCTGTTTTCCTTTGGACATGCACTGGAAAGTGTGCTGACTAGCTGTGGCCTCTATTTAGGCCCCAGCTCTGCCCAATCCCTGGGTAAGAAGTGCTCTGTAATTCAGTAAGAAGCAAAGCAAAGCAACCAACGTAGTCAGTAAACCCCACTTGCCCACAAGCCTCACCCTCTAGCTCAAGAGAAAAATAATAAATTTAATCAGAGGATATGAAACAAGGCTGTATGATAATAAAAGAGATGGGTGGAAAAAAATGAAAACAAACCAAAAAAATCCAAGAAAATCTCAGACTTTTAAATTCTTTTCTGCAAACCAAAAAAGGAACATTTTCTTGCCTCTTCTCTTAACCAGCTGGCATGCTACCTTCTCCAGACAATGCGGAAGCTCTGGTTTCCTTTTATGTATCTTTCTGTTATCTATCTTCACATTATGCATATCATAGAGATCAGAATCTCTCTCAGAGATTGTGCTCACTGTGGAGCTTTCGGAGACTGCAGTACATCAGTCTAGTCTTTATTCAATTGCTGATTCATTAGTACGTGCTTAAGTCAAGGTGTCTAGAAAAGACACTTTATTACATACAGCATTTACCTTTATTCATCTAGTCTGGGAAAGCTTACAGTCCCATCTTTAAATAAGTATCACACCTACAGATCAGGTTACCTGCATGAACAGGACCGTTGCTTTCAAACACCTAAGACTTGGACTTCAGCACCAGCAGGAGAGTGTTCCTGCATCCTCTGCTGGCCTGGATTACAGACGCTGTCTGCCACCCCAAAACCCACAGTGCAAGCCCCCCAAGTGCCCCCTCAAATTAAGGGCACAACACTTGGAGAATTACCCACTGTCTGAAAAACATTCACAGGGAAAGCTGCTGAACTGCACATGTGAAACAGAGGTTATTATTTAGGAACTTAGGTCTGCACACGTTCATTTAGATGTTCTCATTTAAAAAATAAAATCACATGACATTCTGTTCCAATGCATCTGTAGAGTCAGTGATTCATCTAATCAGTTTGCTCTTGTGAAGTCTGATTTACTGAGTCGCTCCAAGTACCTCTTAAATCGCTTTACTGAATAATTTCATGGCAGCTACATGAGGACGAGTTGAAAATTTTTCTTCTGTCCAAAGGCAGAACTCCTGAAAGTGTCATTTGTGTTAGGCCATGACCTAACTTTCATTGATCCACCATCAACACTGAAATCTTAACCCTAAAATGTCTCTAGATTTGGGGAACAGGACTGTTAATATTGGCTGTGTGGGAAAGGGATGAAGAAAAATCTATATCAGTGTTCCTAAAAATAGCTAGCTAGTTCCTGACCTGGCATTCTACCTTTGCATACCAATATTCAGGGAAGTTTTTGAACAACAAAAATGTAAGTTATATTAGTATTCCTATTTAGATTGCATTTACTCCTTTGATACTGTCACCTCTTCATCAGTTTGCTGCCTGTGGATTTAGGCGTTCAGGGTTTGCTGACTCAGGCATGTCTGCAGCGACTCCACCAAGACCATTCATAGGTTTGAAGACCCAGGGGAAGAAGACTGGAAGAGATTAAACTGTTCCAGGGCTGGGTACAGCCTACAGATGATGCTCACACTGCAGTAAGTTCTAAACTAATTAGTACACGTTCTGCTGGCAACTTATACTCTCAGAAGCACCAAGCTCTGGTCAGCTGAGTGTGAAAATATTTACTCAGCTCTCAGGTTATTGCAGCCCGTGATGAGCTGCTGTGGTTAAGACTAAGCTGTAAATGCAAACTATTGAATTCATTTCTGCTCTCATTTGCCGTGAGAAGATGGCAGGACTGATTTCAATCGGCACTTTTAGATGCAGGCTGTTTACATGACATACCTACAATTTCTAACGACGACCCAGCATTTTAGGATACAGCCCTCTCCCTTCTTGTCAAGAGATTTAAGTAGAAAAGATTAAAAAGTGCAGGAACTGTGCAAGGTTTGTGATTTATTCATGGCTGCAGAGCAAATCACAGTAAGAAGTGCAGTTATTTCATGCGACACCCAGCCACTGAATTAGTGGGGTTAAGATCCCAGATTTCAGCATGATATCCATCCATTAATTATGTTCTTTATGTTTAGTCAGAAACAACAAGAGGAAAAAACCAAAAAAAATGTAAAATTGTCCACTGAAATACACTTCAAACCATCCCAGCATGTCCCAGCCTCAAAGGATGGATATTCTGCAAGACTGTTCCCATGTTTCAAAGGAGTTGCTGGCCTTAATGGTAAATTAATGTCAAGTCATCTGAATGACTTCACGCAATACATTTTATACTAACTATTAAATGGCAAGCAAATAGTAGGGCCTGCCCTTATTTTAATGAAACAATTACATAATGGAGGTCTTTCAACTTCACATTCTTCAACAACTATGGCTTCTTCCAGTAATAACAGAATTTTTATGCAGAATATTTTAAAACCTCACTTTTTCAGAAATTCAATTACTCCTCTTGAAATAAAAACAATAAACTGATACCACCCAACACTAAATAAAACGGGAGACAATTGCTTCAGTTGGTAATAGAAGTGCATGACTACAGGCAAGTGATACTTAATTCAAACTTGCTGGTTTTGCATAATATCCTAAAAATGCTATGCATCACAATCACTGATTTATGTTTTTTTGGTTTTGACTTGCTTGGATTTTTTACAAAGTTGATATTTTAGAACAATTTTTGTACTTGGTTTTGTATTTGAGCAATTCAGATAAACTATGATTCTTCCTATGAAAGCAACACTTAAAAACATTATACAGAAACAACCTACTCCATGAGCACTAGGGAGCAACCCAGCTAACATTTTTTGAAATCAACAATGCCAATTGACATTTATGTCAACAATTGACAATAATGTCAACAGTTCCAAGTCAATCAATATACAAATAGTAGGTTTTGAAAAGCACTCAGGATACCTACATTTTATTTTCACTATTCAAAATAATTTTTTTTTTCTTTTCCTTTTGAAAAGCCTGGACCAAGTCTCTGTTACTTGGTAGGTGAACTTAGAAGTCAATTTCTCTCACTACACAATTGAATTTTCAATTTTTTTAGGATCCAAAACTTGGTCAAAAAAAGGATTCAGGCATGTATTTTTAATGGTTAAGCACTTCATAATGATCAGTTCCTAGGAGCTGCATAAATGACTGAAAATAAAACAGAAATCTGTACTGTCTAGTCAGAAATATCAAACATCAGAGTAGCTCCTTCACACTGGAGGGAAGGTTTCCCCAAAACACGAGCATTTTGAGCTGCAAGTCTTCCTAGCTTCTTTTGAGCTGATTTAGATGGTAACTCATTTTACAGGTGAGATTCAATTTCAGCCAGCCACACTTGCAGATTATTTCTGACCCCAATATTCATTACAGGCATCCCTAACAGCAGTCAGTAACTGGAAGGCAGTCTCCTTCCACTGCACAGGGTCCTGCACTGCACAAGGACATCTTCCTGCACGCCCACGGCCACAGAACACCTGCTGCTTTAGAACCCTGCAGTGTCCATCCCGGGCACGTTCAGTGCTGCCTCTGAGTGTACAGACAGCAGTTCTGCCTGCACAGCACCAGGGTGCTCTTGGCAAAACACGGCACCACCATACAGATTAAATTAGGAACCTTGAAGTGAGGAGTCCCATGAAATCCAGACATTATCTGCAGCCTTAAATGCCCCTTTAGGAACGCAGAACAGGGGCTGTGATAATTCTACACCGCTTAAAAAATACATGTGCACATGAGGACTCTCACTGACTTAATTCTGAACCCTCATGTGAGGGCTTCTTCACACGAATAAGATCCAAATAAATATGTAAGTCCATAACTAAGACAGACATTGCATTAGTCAAATAACTTCATTAGGATCTAAGATTCACTGCTCACATCTCTTAACTCAACTGGAGTGATATATAAATCAGCTAGGAGAGTAGTAATGATCATTAAGGAAGTTCTGGCTTCTCTTTTGTCTTAAATAAATCCTTACAAAAGCATATTTATAAAAGAAGAGTCATGGTTTCTTGATGTGTACTGTCAAAACCAAAATAAACCAAGAAATTACTGAAGAGTTATGCAATACAAAAGAATGCAGAATGTACTATTAACTCAAAAAAATTTAGTGACTGCACATATATTGGGTAATACTTAACTAGTTGCTTAGGAAGAAGACAAGACTGAAGACTAGTTAAAGAAATTCCAAACCTTTTTGAAAAGGAATGATTAATTTCTTTCCCAGTTTCTCCTCCTGTAAAATCAAATGGTATTTTGATTTACTGTATTTACTACTTAGTTTTAAGCCAGTCTGTCCCCAGATTTTACTACTTCACTGTCCTACTCAAAATATATTGGACTGTTGTAAAATTTGCCTGCTTGCAAAATACTCATCTACACATTTTACAGCCTCCCTCTCCTCCACAGGACCTGCGTGTTACGATATGAAGTGATGCAGATTCTCTACGTAGGTGTAAAGGAGAGTCTTTTATTGCAAAAACCCGGCCTTTTTAATTAGTTAGTTAGCTGTTAGTTTACATAGTCTTAAAGTATAACAAACATTATTCAACTAATCACCATATACCACGGTGTGTACACGCGATGGTCACTCAGTGTGGTTTTCTAACCCTAACTTAGCTGTGTTTCTTTCCCACAGTCCTTTTCTACTTAGCTGGAGAAGTAACGGGCCTGAGCCATGATTTTACAAAGGCAACAAGGCCTTCATGCAACACCAGTGCCTCCCCACTCAGCATCTCCTTCAATCAGAAGCATTCACCCCACAATTTCATGTTCACTGCGCAGCTCAGCGTCCCTTGCTTTCCCTCACTGCTTTCAAGGAGATAAACTTGCAGGCACTGTCCTTTCCAGCTGGGAGCTGGTTACAACACACCATTTCTTGTCTTCTGTTACAAAAGCCTGGTCTCAGTGATCCCTGCACACCGACACTGCTACTCAGGTCTGTTTGTTTGGGAACATGGCCAAACAGCTGAAGAGGCAGAAAGAAAAACCCACAACCATCAGCAAGAGCAAAACACAGCAGCTATTTATGGCTCAGCAGCACAGGTTGTCCCAACACCAGTGTGATTCTCCTGCACACAGGTCTTCACTCAAGTAACAATGCAGAGCCTGCCTCTTTCTTTCAGGGGACTCTCTAAATCCTGCAGAAAAGTTCCCCGAGTTCCTAGAGCAATTGCCTCTCCCACTCCTGCGCTCATTTCCCAGCAATGCCAGAACAAGGAACAAGGATGCAGGAGCCTTGTGAGAAAGGTCACATGCAAATGCTCAATAGGTAATAACGACATAAGGATAGGAGTGTGAAAAAACAATGGTCAAATAAATTCCTTTGACTTAGCTTCTCCACAGAACCTATGGACAGGAAAGGAATCTGATGGTTTATACTATAAAAGTAGTTAAAGAATTACACTGAACACGTATGTCATCTGTGAAAATAAACTGATATCTTTCTGGGCAAAACAGAGCTGCAGCTAATGCCATAAAAATGCAATTGTGACTCTGAATTTCAAGACTGAATCATTAATGTTGGGAAGTCCAAACTCCTGCTTAAACAGGGACAATTTTGAACTTCAATAGGTTGCTCAGGAATTTATTTGAGCACATCTCAAACACTTTTAGTGAGAAAGAATCCACAACCTCCTTGACAACCTGTTCCAATGCTTAGTTACTTTCAGAGTAAAGATATTTTCCTTATATTCCATCATAGCCTCCCTGATAACATTTCTGACCAGCATATCTTGTTCTGCTGTGCACATCTGCCAGGGGTTAGTCCATCACACACAGAGAACTCATTTGTCCCCACTGAATCTCGTCAGATTTCTGACGAGAAATTCCTTCAGCCAGGCTCGATGCCAGTCAAGAACAGTGATAAAGGTAATTCCAAAGGACACAGACAGTAGAATAAATATGAGAGAGGGAAGAATCTATATAACTTGAGAATACTTTGGGGCTGGGGGCAGCTTTGTTGGGATGTTTTTCACCCCTCCCAGTAGTTTGCAGTAAATTTTTTCCCTAACCTCATCAGAGCAATAATCTCTGGAGAGAACATCTAAAATAAGCATGTATGTGTGTGGCACATACCTTACAATAATACTGTTGCTAGTTAACTGAGTCTAAAAATAAAAACTGCTTTCAAAATTTAGGCCTATTTAATTTGCTTTCCAGAATAAAACACAATGAAAACTTAGAAACACTTTTCAATAGATCCATTTTGACAATTAATGGGATACTCTACTTAATTTATTTTCCAATCTATTATCTTCAGCTGCGGTCTTTATTAGTTATTTCTAGCAATTAGAAAATCCCTTAGCAAACTATTTCTTCAAAAACCTAAGTGACATAAATTAAAGTCCAACTGTTTTTAAATACTTAAAGTATTTTTTTCAGATGCTAGTGAACATAAATATTTGCCTATATTTTGACTTTTATCCTATGTAGGGACTACATGATATCTCTATTCATGGAGTCTATAAATAAAACTGCATGGCAGTGGAAAATAAACAAATCTAGAGATGAGCAGTGAGTAGTGTGTGATGAACAGTCAGCTTGAGAAAGCTGCAGTCTGCCTGTTCTTTTCAAAGACTTGCAGGTAATCTTTGAGCTGTTCTATGTTTACCTATGAAGAACTCATCCAAACCCAGAAAAATCTTCTCCTTTGAAGTTGCAAAGAGGTCAAAAGTAGCATTTTGTTTGCTTTTCATCCAAGCTACTGACATGAGAATTACAAGTGGGAGGAAAAATTCTTACCAAACTAATTTTTTAATTAGCAGGATGAACCCATGTGTTCTTGAACAGCAGAATGCATCACATGTGGCTGGAGGAGCAGGTCTGGCTAATGTGGCACAGTGACCAGCAAACAGTGCAGAACTGGCCTTGCAGGAGTTACCTGCTGGCTCTGCTCATCTGCAGCCAGGACTTGTGGAGACCCCATCTCTAGAGACAATTACGCACAAATGTCTGTCTATTAGAGTCTAAAAGTATTATTTCTTCATAATTTTGGCCCCTTGCCACACCAGTCTATACACAGGAATATTAAAAAAAAATTAAAATAAACTTCAAGTCAATGGAAATTTTATACACAAAATCTTGAGTTTTTCTTCTTAGCATTACAAAATTAACGGATCAGGTGTAATTTCATTCTGAACTGCAACACTGTACTTGTTTTTAATACATTCAGAAAGGATTAAACTTGTAATTTTTCTCTATATTTAATAATAGTTCCTCCCTTTAGTTTTTTCTAAGGTAATTCCCCATAATTATTTCTTCCTGTTTTATAATGCATAGGCATATCTCCTTTGAACATTTAATAATAGCAGAAATTCATATGCAGTAAGAAAACCTATTTTATAAAAAACTACATATGGTCTACTTAAAGAAACAATGACTTATTAATCAGTAGTATAACTGGAGATATTTCAGAGAATATTTATTATCATGCATTTGCCGTGAGTGCTCTTGTAGCTCTGCAACAGCAGGTAGCCTGCACAATGCCAGTGGCTTGCTGAGTCCTGTTTGGAGGACTCACTGAGCTCCCTGGAATGGGTTTTCCTTTCTCCCTTCACACACATTGAACTTTCAGTAAAAGGAATGATATAATAAGAACAAAGCACTCTGGAGAACATCAGAGAAGGATCTCAGAGACAGAGATGGCAGACAGCTGTCTGCAACCAGAATATCTTTAAGGAAAAATGAACAAAGTGAGTCTGTAGTTAAAAAGGAAGAGATACCCCTATCTTTCAGTAGCTAATCTTTAGTTTTAATTATTAGGCACAGTCCTTCATTGCTGAATGAGAGTTTACAGGCTTGTACTTTGTTGTTACATCTCTACTATAACTCGAGCTACAGCCCAGTAACCTCCAGGACAATAAAGCAACAGTTTAAAAAGGTATGGTCCCTGCCCTCTACACACATGGACACAGAACTTTTTCTTCAACCAGAACTGGGAAGCAGAGACAGTTGCCCCCCCCGCCAACCGAGAACATACTGAATTACTGGTCTGAAAACATGACAGCAGCTAAAATATCTGTTGCTGAGCCATCTGAGGTTATTCTACCTTCTTCAATCATCCTTCATCATTCTGCTTGTCTTCCAGCAAACCCCAGCAATGTAAGCTGAAGTAGCACTTAGGGCTCCATTCATCACTGAATGTTTAAATTTCTACGAGTGACCACCAGCCCTCAACAGTCAAATCCCAAATCACACAACAAAGAAATAAAAGGAATCAGAACCATATATTGACACACTTAAATTCTAAAAATATCAGAATGCATTCTAGACTTTGTTAAGTCCCATTGCAGTAGTTCCATTGCTTTCATTTTATTTGTTATTTCAGTACATCTATGAATGAAGTAGTTCCTTTATGCACACTCTCCTTCATTTAATAAAAAAGGAAGGGCAGCTTTGTGTCTTGCCCAAGGTCTTGACGACAGTTTCTGAACAGGTTCACGACTGTCCAAACGCCTTTTTCCCTTTCATTTCTGTACATTTCATCCTTATAATAAGGCAATCACTACACAGATTAATTGAGACTCAAAACAGGCTATGGCAAGCACTAAAACTCACTGTGAGGACAGGAAAAGTGTAATCACAATTTAAGAACATGTCAAGCAGTACACTGCTGTATTTCAGTGAGTAACACTCAGAGAAGTTTAAAAAAAAAAAAAAAAACAAAACCAACACTGAAACGTCTGCTTAGCAAAGTCACTGCCTCCTTTAAACCCCATCTGGACTGCTGTGGAGATGATCATATCGCAATATGGTGGTTGCTACCATTAAAGGAGCTATTAAGAAAAATGTTATCAGCCTTGCTGCTTTCATGATGAAAACATCTTCAAGTCTCCTGTGATACTCTTCTGGCATCTTTCTAATCTTTGTAAATACAGTCAGAATGCACCTGAATCTGCTGTTGGTTGCAGATGTGAGTACTGTGTTTAGAAAAACAGGTGATGCACATGAAATCTTTCTTCTGTAGCTTAATATCTCGAATCAGACATAAAAATCAGACTTCCACAATGAAACACACAACAAGATACGACCTTCATTTTTACATGGCAGAAATCTTAAATCTATTGCTATTGTTGCAATGAGAATAAAAAAAAAAAAAAAAAGCTATGTTGATATACTATAGACAACAAGATTATGCTTCTTTCTGAAAATGTCAGTGCCGTTAAAAGCTGACATACCTAAAATGACTGGACAGAAGATCTCCCTGTGTAAATCTCAACCACAGGAATTATAGCTGACAGTCTAGACAGTTCCTCTGCTTAAAGAAGGCATTTATACACATAATATAAGCAATTAGGATAAGGTTGTGAGGGAGCAGATTGCACACAGGTTCCTGAACACTATTATAATACAGCATAGCAGCTGACCTGTTTGCCTGGTGTGCATCCCAATCCCTGCAAGTATCACAGGTAAAATTAAGAATAGTTAATTTAATAGGTAAAATCTTTGTCATACCCCTTCAGTGATTCTGCTGACTCTCACGACTTCTCAATTCTAGAGTTTTCAGAAAAAATACATCCTGTGTAACAGCTATTTAAAAACTCCTTCATTTTTCATTCCAACATATTCGCTCACATACATCCATCATGCAGGGTAGGGTATGTATAATTCTGCACACTTCCAAACGTACTGGGGAGAATTAATAGCTGCTGTCTACCTGACTAAGTCCATGGCTTTCAATACAGCCTCATCCTAAAGAAACTGAAGTGTTATGGTCTGGACAAGTTGTCCTTGTGGTGGGAAATCACTCAGTCTCAAAGTAGGGTGCCCAGGGACTGACATTAAGACCAACACTATTGAATATTTTCATCATCCATGATCTGGATGATGGGATCAAATGTATCCTGATGAAGTTTGCTCATGATGCCAGACTGAAGGGGATGTGGACATTGGGAAGTGAAAGCCACCCTGCAGGAACAGACCTGGACAGGCAGGAAGAATGGGCTAACAAAGAAGCTTGAGAAGTTCCAATGACCAAGCATAAAGCCTTGCACCTAGGGAAAACAAAATGCAGGTGTGCAGCACAGGCTGGAGTCTAACCAGCTGGGGAAGAGCTCTGTGGAGAGGGACCCAGGGTGCACCAAGGTCGATATGAATGAACACTGTGCTGCTCGCTGCACCAGAGCAAGGCACCACCAGCAGAGACACACAAGTCATCACCCTGCTCTACTCAGCACTTGCCAGGCCACACCCAGAGTATTGTGTTCAGGTTTGGTTCCTGCTATCCAAAAAAAGATGTGGACAAGCTGGAGAGGGTCCAGAGAACAGCCACAAAGATGATCAAAGGACTTGGAAGCTGCCATGTGAAGAAAGGTTGGGAAAACTGGGCTTGTCCTGCCTTAGAAAGAATGCTTAGGGTTGACTTTATCACTATGTTCCAGTGTTTAAAGGACAGCTACAAAGAAGATGGAAACTTCTTGTTTGAAAAGAATCTCACAGAAAAAATTAGGAGCATGGTATACAAGTTTCTCCTGATGAGATGCTGACTAGAAACAAAAGGAAAATTTTTCACAATAAGAACAATCATCCGTTGGAATAATCTCCTGAATGAAGGGGTAGATATCCCAACATTGGACACCTGCAAGATTTGGCTGGGCAGGGTTCTGGTCCATCTTGTCTAGACCCTTCTTTTATCAAGAAACATTGGACCAGATGAGGTCCCTATTCTACAATTAAAGGCAAGGTGTTCTATGATTAAAGGCAAGTAAATACTTCTGGTAAGTACTGGTCTTCATGAGGAACAGGAGTCCCTATCTACTCCAAATTCAACTCCAAAGCTTTTCTGATGACCTGAAATGCCTCAGTGGGTGACTTATTAACAATGATGAGTTTTTGACATAAATGGTTTAATGACAGGTATCTCATGTGCAGCCAACACTCTTTACACCATTGGGCTGAGTGCAAGAATTGCACGCAAACATTTCATACTTCTTCCAGCAGAGAAGATTTCTCACTTCTTCCTGACATACTGTTGTTTGATGCAGATCCTGAAGGCACCCAATTTAATTTTATTTCCTAAAATATCTAGAAATACATTGCATATTGCTTCTCTCCTTTTCAGTGAAGACAAGATCTGCCTCGGTTAGCTTCAGATGCTTCCACTGGTTCGTAATCAATATAAAAGACCACATCACTAATTCATTACAACTACAGTCCAGGGACAGACATCCACGTTTCAAGATGCTGGAACTGTGTCATCAAAAGATCTAAAACATTTTCTCCTCAAACTGCTCTGACCCTGGCAAAGGGAGCATTTTCCCCACACACACTCTGCCCATTCCAACCTACCAACCTTTACGACACATATGATGAGATCACCACATGCCAATCTTGCTACACATTTCAAGCATACAAGATGCAAGAGGTTAACTAACATTAAATATACGATATTAAGCAACAGAATGCACGTCAGAATCCATATAAATACTTAATCTGAAGAATTACTTAAAAAGTACATTTCTGCAGTAGTAAATAATTAATCCTCGCTGATCAATACAGAAATGACAGTAATTAGAGAAAATAAGACAGCACTGAAACCATTAAGAGACTTTTTGAAGTTGGGATGTTTTTGATGCGGTTATGTTCTTTGTTTACTGTAAAGTTATTCCACCAAGGACAGAAAATCTCGTATTTTTTGAGTGTTAAAAAAATCTAATGTTTATCTTAAGCAACACTTCTAGAACTTGTGCAAATTTTTTAAAATTGCAGTAAATTTCCATCATTTTTTTCAGCCCTTTACATCCTTGAGTATCCTTCTCCATTACTATAGATCATTCATGTTTGAAATATTTGTGCTTTTGCTGATATGTCAAAAAAATGTTTATTTTTCTTTTTATTCCTTAGAACTGTAGAGCAATCTGTTTAGCTGGGACCTCATTGATTATAATTTCTACTTGCAACAAATAAAATGCATATAAGCAAACTATTTCAGCCCAAATGAAAACACAACCAAAAAAGTTACCATTAAAATAGCATTTATCAGCTGTCAGACCAACATGTGAAACTGAGTTAGTATTTGAAATACCAGTCTATGGAAATAAAGAAGTGTTCTTCTTCTCACCACGTTTCTTTCTGTAAATACCAATTTACATACTGAAACTCTGTGGCAACAAAACATGCAGTTAAAGCTTTTCTCCTAAAGTTTGCATAAACATGCCAGCAAACTAAATAGAAATGCTAAGTCTGTTATTACAAGTATAGCCTTTAAAAACAAAATAAATCCTTTAAATTTTCCCTGAATGTATTTGTGTATGTAAAGAATGATTTCATCTTAGTCCAATTGAATTTAAGAGCTTTCAAACTGCAGTTAAGTTCCAGCATATACAAAGAAAAAGAGAACTTGAGATATGAGGCTGAGTAAGCAACACGACAGTAGACGAGTCAGTGTACAGGGAAACCAATGTAATAGTATTAAAATTTTTTAAAAAAACTGAAAAAAACTTAATCCATTTTGAGATCTTCACCTTGTGGTCCCATTGTGTGAGTTCCAGTTCTGTAGTTACAAAATTACGTGCTTATAATCCCACAAAAACTTAAATGTGGGCCTAAGCTTCCTTTGGTGTACAAAGCAAAGAAAAGACAGCACCATGTGCACATCCTACCTACCAAGGCAGTTTGAGATCCAATATTATATTGATGTTTGAAATTTAGGAGCTAGTCCAGCAATAACTTGACATTTGAGGATACTAAGACAGCCAATGATTAAACACATTTGTAAGGGGAAAACCAGCAGAACCCAAGCCTCATTCAAATCTAATGCATATTATAGAACGTATTTTGAGGAAAGAAACCAATAAGTATATTAAATAGTGTTATTAAAAAATAAATATTTATTCTAATTAATTGCTATATTTTAACAAAGATCCTACATGATATTTACAGGATAGTCTTTGGACTTGCCTGCATCAAGAAGTACACTAAAAAACTATTCTGAAGCACTACAGAATCTGAAATGAACTGCTATGTTACAATTATGTACTTTGATACCGTAATGTAATCTGCATATTTTTAAAAGTGGAAAATAAATACAAGATGATAATCAACTATAAAACAACTTAAGCCAAAGATTTCACTGCTCTTTGTGTGGAATGCCATAGGAAGAGATGAGAAACTCCATGTTTCTACTAGCACTACTGTATTTGCCATCACAGCTCTAAGGAGGTAATATTAAGACAGTGCAAAGAGTAATGAAAACATTTGTAAAGTAATCAGTGTCAGAGATGTCAATGACAAAGTAAAGAACTTCAACGCAGACTGTTCTGAAAAACATGAATAAACACACGAGTAGAAAGACTGGCTTTAAATAGTAATGGAGGAGAAATGGGGGAAAAGCTTGCATGTCTGAATTGCAGCTATCTGCAAGCATAGGTATTCCTTCATCAAATCTCCAAAAATAAGGTTTGGTATCCTATTGGTTCACTGGCACAACATGGGATATTCAATTCATCCAGCAACACCTGAGATAAACAGTGTGATGTAAAGGCTGCAGCACAAAAGTGAAACATCTCACATGAAAATATTTTCCTCAGTGAAACGGCAACATATTATCAACACAGTTTCACAATGGCAATCTCCAAACAAACCCCTCCAGCCTTACTCCCCCACACAGATCCGATGCTTAGGCTCTCCTGAAATGTTGCAGTGCTATCTACCTTTCCAGCACAGAGGCATTGACACTCTCACACTGTGTAGCACTCCAAAGCCATCTCTTTCCTATGATTGGACAATTGAGTCTCTTTTTTTAAAACAAATTCATGCAGAAGGAAAATTAATGGTTGTAAACACAGCTTATGTATATTAAAGCACAGTAAGCATAACCAAGAATCCCTCACTTTCCAGCTTTCTTCATGTAGGTTGCCCCCCTCCTCTGGTGGTACAGGGGAATCTGTTTGGGTTCTGCTGCTGCTCTTCAATTAAAAAAAAAAAAAATCTATCAGGGTCAGTTATTCAAGTTATTAATTAATTACTACTCTGTGCATGATATAGTCTTTGTTTTCAGTACTGCTGTGCAGCTCTGCTTATTCCTTGAACCTATATGTCTACAATTACTGTTAATGTGAGGTAGGACATGAAAAGGTTCAGCTTCCCTGCTCTGCAGTTTTTCCCATTTACTTTTGCTGAGGTTGCTGCAGGGATTTGGAGCTCTCACCCCACTTGCTCTGAAGGTCTGAAACAGCAATGCTGAAGCAGTGGAAAAGGCAAATGTGTGCAAAAGAGAGGCAGCAGCGCAGGGACTTAAACACAGTCACATTCTGCCTGTTGTGACCTGGGAGAAAGAACAGCACAGTGCAGGTGACAAATGAGAGGAGTCAGTGCTGCCAGTGTAATCCAAGACGTATCTGTAAAAAACACAAAACACAGCAGGAGTGGTGTTGTCTGTGAGATATGCCTCCTCCAGAAAAAGGTCAATACTGATGAGGATGGAGATAGAGGAGCAGCACAATGCAGGAGGATATCTGGCTCCACAGTATCAGCGCCGACAATCTGACAGGGGCCAGTGAGGGGCAGCTTTATCAAAAGCAGACACATTGATCCAAAATCATTTGGAAAACTGAAAAATTTTTTCAAGCTAACAATGTTATTCTGATCTCTGAAGGGATTCATAGGAAACTGGTGCTTTTACTGTACTGCTGACCTAAAAGCAATTCAAAGTGCTTTTAATCTTGTCATTCCACTAACATGTTTAAATTTTTTTTTTTTTTTTTTTTAAATCTGGGTCAAAAAGAAGTGCTAGACTTTGTTAAAATAAAAGCTTTTGTAGGTGAATAGCAAAAGGAAAATGTCAACTAGGCCTGAAATATGCAATCCTGGGTCTCACTACAAGGTTCAAAAATTTAATTAGAACAATCCCAGGAAAGGTAGGAAGTATACTCATTCATCCTGTTCAAGTGATTACGTTTGTATTTTCAAGTACATGCTAACAACAACAACAAAAAACACCTAACTATTACTAAATTGCAAAGCTTCCCAGACATTCAACCAGCAATGTAATAGGTGTTAAAACGTAATTAGGAATATGTATTTCTTTCTCTTCTACAGTCCTGCCCACAGTGCCATAGGGTATTCACAGATAACTGTAAGCTGAAAGGATTTCAGTCAGACATTCATAAAAATAAGAGACCTGGGAAGAAGCATCAGAGGACAATAAATGCACTTTTTCCTCAAGAAATTCAACAATACTCATGTTATTTTTGATAAATGTTTCTCTAGATTTTTTTTTACTTTTCAGAGAAGCTTCAGCATCAGTGATATTATTGTGATGTTTCCATTCTGAAGTTCTAGGCCCTCACAGAGCTGTTGCCCAGCTCGTTCCTCTCTAGTCTCTATCTGAAGAGACACACAGCTTCACATGTGTCCCTGGTTCAACTGCACTTCATTTCTCTCCAACCATTTCTCTAAGTTGTCTGTACCCTTTTGGATGGCACTCCTCTCCTCTCCAGCACACCATCCAGCCCTGCCATTGTCAGCTTCAGGCTTGGAATGAATCTGTAACTTGGAGAATGCCTTACACAGTGTTTGTTTGCATCAAATGAGAATGCAACACCTTATCTGCAACCATTTAATCTTAACATAAAGTAAATTAACAGAAATTACTCTGCAGATCTTTTTGAAAGTCATCCTTTTTTCCACCCTGTCCCCTTTGAAAAGGGTCAAAACTCCTTAAAGATAACTAGAAAATTTGATATTCATGGGAAAAAAAAAAGCCAACAGAAACCAACAGCCAAAAAAACCACTGCAAGTCTCTAACAAGCATTTCAATTCAATGGCAACTTTTTGCTGTTTTAAACACAGAACACCCAAACTTCTTCCCATAAACGTTGAAACACAACCTTTTAAAGCTTTTTAAATAGTGTTCTCCATTGTCCTTCCTCCCCATCAAAACCCAGTATAATTTAATGAAACATTAAGGCTCTAGAGGAATGGCTTTTTCTGAGCATAACAGGAGTAAAATTTGCAACCAGCTCTAACAAAAGACAGTAATCTCTTCCCTCCTGTTGGCACTGTAATAGCAACAAAGCAAAACAAAGCTTTTGTAGCCAGAGAGCAAATACAGCTTGTCAAAAATCTACTCATCTTTCTTCCTTTTAAAGAAGCATCAGCTTCACAAATCGTCTGTTATTACAAAAATTAAATGCTTGTTTGGTCATAAAAATGCTCTACTTGACACTTCAAGTGTGCTGTTAGGTTACTACTGCTTCTGTTTTATTATACTTATTACTATTTATCATGTGAATTCACTCACCTGAATTGACACCAACACTCAACATGAGCTCAGGACTCAGTTCAGTGATAGCTGATAATTAAGGGTGCTGCTTGCATACAAGTTCAAAAACCTGTATCCAGCATTTGCCACATAGTTGACATAAATACATTATATTTAGGTAAACATTTGCAGCAGCAGAAAGCCTAGTGCTCAATTAAGACAAGTAAATTAGCATCTAAAATTCATTGTACAACTGGCATTTTATGAATGTGTAAACCCCTTGGAGAGTCAGAAAACTAGTGTAACATCCAGCACGTAGCAAGCCATGATGTACAATACCGAGAATGCTTCACCTCCACAGACTGTCTGAGCAGCCTTCAAATCTCAGTGTCAAAACAGAAAAAGCAAATGAAGTCTGACAAGTCTTTATAGAACAGCAAAATTACAGACTAATATAGAACAGCATCAGTTCCTAGTGAGGAATATTTGAGTTCCCTATTGCAGGCACATCAAGAATCAAATGTTAAATCTTTCAGGCTATGTGATTTATTACTTCAAACCACGCAGACTCAAGGAAAGGGCACAGACTTCCCGTTTTCTCATTATTTACACATTTCCTCACCACTGCAGTAGAAGCCATCAGACAAAGAGTCAATTACATTGTTGAACAAAAACGTGAAGCGTTAGGTAAGAACTGTAGATAACTTAAACCTAACTTCATTATTTCAAGCAGCTCATCCAGTAAAACAAACCAGATACCAATTTCAAAAGCGATAAAAAAAAATAGAATGGAATCTCGCCAATGCCAACAAGTAATAATATACTACAAAGACTGAGAAGAACAAAATTAAATACCCCTGCAAAAAGAAAGAAACTGAACTCTGAGGAAAGGGACAAAATTACAAAACTGAAGGACAAGATGAAAAGAACACATTAAAGTTAACATCTTGAGACAAAGAAAAGACGTCTGTGCCTGTGACCATGCCAGTAATCAGCTCAAACAAGGCTAAACCACACCTGAGCTGTATCTGAAGGCAGCTGTTCCCAACAACCTCTCTGGGTGGTTCTTGGTGCTGGGGCATTGCCAAAAGATTGCATGGAAATCTGAGAAAACAAAGACTGAGATAGACAATCTTTTCATTTTTATAAACCAGCTCTTCCAGTTGGTACTCAGCTCTCCTCAGGGCAAGACTTAGCCACGTCTAACTAGAAAGAAACAGTAAAGTGCTTTAACACAATGACTTTTATGAGATTTTCAGCAGAGGATTAGCAGCAACAGAACCAAGAGCTAGGAAATAAAAGTGGCCGAGTAGCCTATGCCCAAGCATCTACTGACATCAACCATTTCTGCAGTGTTCTGGTAAAGGGGACCAGCAATTGATATATTTGCATTTAGAACAAAGTGCTAATGCTTGTGTGGTTTAAGAAATAATTTTGAAGCAATATGGACTTCTTTGACCAAATTCTGAATCTACTGCCTAAAAAATATTCTTCTTTAAAAAACATGTATCTATGGCAAGGGGACACTCAATATTTTCCCCACAAGTCTCAAACACAACTTGTCAGTAAATAAAGCTATTTCAGCACATATTACTCCACACCATGTCTTAGAGCAATTGAGGAAATTCACTATCATTACATAAAATCCTCTCATAGTGAGGAGTAATATACGACTACATAGTACCGAAATGAAAGAAAAAAATGAAAGATCATGATAAATCATCACTGCCATCACAACAAACAACATAAAGAGCTCTGTGCAAGTTGTTTAGAGACAAAGTAAAGATCTGAATACAAATTTAAAATATCTCATTATATTAATTCCTATGGCATTCCATCTAACAGACAATAGCATCCATCCAGGCAAGATTCTACCAGTTATTATCATAATTTAAAATTCACAAACAGGGTCAAAGAAATAAATCAGTACAAAGAAATTGAAGCATATTTCTACCTTATAAATTGTTTAAGAAATTTATCTGACTCCATCCTTCACAGCAAAGAGCTGTGAATAACATGGCAGCAGATGCAGAAGCCATGCCTACGGCACCATCTCAATCTGCAGCCCATGCTACACCTCCCTGATGATTTTAATGGAAGCGATACTCAGTTTTTCATATATGAAGTATACAAAATGAGTGCATTTAATTGTCTAAATACAGACTTAAGCAGATGCCTGTGTTTAGATTTAGTGTTTTGCTATGTGAAGTGACGGTTTTCTCCTGGCCTTACTGTTCATTATCTTCAAAAACCACCAAATTTTTATTCATTTCTTCATAAAGTTTTTTTCCTCAGTTGGTGTTTATCTATTTTAAATCCTGTTACTTCATTATTTTTTCTTTGCTCTTTCCAGCTTTCCTTCTCAAACACAAGCTGAATAAGACATGTATCACGGGACTTTGAATTTCAGCCAAATTGACATCTCAGTATTCATATTAAAACCATGGAATATTTCCACATCATTCACATATTTCACAGACAAATTAGATGACTTGGCAATTGAGTGACAACTTTCAATTATTAATTTTTTCTACTTAATAAATTTTACATTAGCCTTTTCTGTCCAAATCAGCGAGTCATCACTGTAATGATGTAATATAATTTAAGAATCTTCTTTAGAACATACATACAGAAATAAAATTATTTGAGCAAACCTCAGTTTGCCCAAGTGACCACAGAAGAGTCACCCCTGAGCTCACAGAACAGAAGTGTTGCCCATTTTCCCAAAGTATCTACCCACTGCAGAGGTTTAGATTTGCAGTACAAATGAACATTCTTCTTCCTCCGTGTCTGAGCTTTAAATCAGCATCGTCAGAGTTTGATTTGAAATGCTTCCAGCTTGATAAGCTTTTTTAGGTCCTATCTCTCTCCATGTTTGCTCTGGAACACAGATGTTTGTAGTCCTGTGCATGAGTCCTAAGGTGTGTCCTGTGTTGATGCTCAAGAACTCACCTGAAAATGCTATCTTGAAAGATTGCAACACAGTTTTAGCAGTTCCCTGTATTTTTTCTGGCTTTTTTTCCCCCCTCCAGTTCTGCCTTTTCGATCTCACTTTTATTCTTCCATACACTTTAATTAAACTCACTGAGCTTTTGAAGTTTTCCATTAAATAAAAGCATATCTTGCACACCAGGTGGGCAATTACAAGCACTCACTGCTCTGGGCTGCTGGTGAATTTTTCAAATTGACTCACCTAGCTCTTAGAAGAGTAGAAACATATCATTAGACAGCATTCACATTCAAAGGCGGCATTAGGAAAAGTGAGACAACTGCATTTCACTTATTTTTAAGATGTAAACAAAACTGATGATGCAGCCACTTATGGAACAAGTAGAAGAGGCAAATACCAAAATATGGGGAAGAAGTTCTCAGGAGTGCAGTATTTTGACTGTTTTATATATAAGACTTAGTTACTGCTTTCCTGTTTCCTGACAGAATTTTTTGGCAACTCTATCACAGAGTCAAATGAGACACTACCAAAACCAGGTAACTCAAATGAAACACTATTTTGAGTTAGCCAGTTTTATTTATGCTCTTCATATTATGAGAGCATTTATCTACTATAGCATATCAAATCAGGAATAAACCAACCAAATAATAACAAATACTGTATAATATCAGTCATTTGTTGGGTCAACATGACAGGCAGAAAATCTGCTTGAATAGACCTCTCTGAACATCATTAAGTAGTAAGCTGCTTATTTACAGTTTGCCCAAGCAAAAGAAACAAAAGATTTGCAGCATTTTTCCTTAAATGTCTTATTAAACCCAGTATAAAGCCATTGATACCAAGCATTGACCAATACCCAGCTGATACAACTTCTGCAAGAAAGACAAAATTCATGGCAATTCATACAAGCACAGTCTTTAAATCTGTTTCTTTATCCCTGCCAGGTTGATCAGACCATGCAAAGACTGTTAGAAACCAAGTGCAGAAGTCCAGAGCCATGGCAATCAACATCCCTGGGCAACCTCCCAAAACATGCCAAGAAGTGGTAAAAGCTGACCATGACAGAACTTTCTCCCTCTGCAAGTGCATTCCCCTGACCCTCCACGTCTCATCTTCTATCTTGCACCTTCTCCTCCATTTGACTGGGAATTCCTGAGACCAACTGGAAACCTTGCTGACAGAGGAAACATGCTTTTTCCCATACCAAAAAGACTTTGCTGCTGTGCCTGCATGGGTGTCTCAAATAACACAGGGGCCATTTTCATTCTCTTCTTACTAGTCCATCACCTCACATTCTCCTTTGATAAATGAAAAGCAAAGTAAAGCAATGGGGCTCCCCTGAAAAAGAGTACCCTTTTTTTTTCCTATAACACAGTGCTATGCTTTTGTCCTTGAATGATTGGAGCCCATTTTACCAGCTATTTCTACTGTGTTTCTTTGCAATGGCGTTCTGTGTGAAAGCTGACCACGATAGAAACATATTGCAGCTCTTGAGACCTGCAATCCTGCACAGATGTGTGTTTCTGCTGAGGCTGGACAGGAACACACAACATCTCAGTGAAACAGCAGGTCTGTTGGCTGCTCTCAATGACCACTTTCAAACTCAAATGAATATACAATTTTCAAGGATGTGTGGAACATAAGGATATTTGACTAAGGGCGATTCAGCCAAAAAAAAAATACAGAAGATGGGAAAAGTAATAAATTAGCCCACCCAGCTGTACAAAGCTCAAGAAGCACAAGAGGGCAAAGATGATAAAGCAGCGATGGTGCTGATTACCGTTCACAGCTCTGGAGATTTGCTCAGCCTTGTTACTGGGTGAACCCACAAATCAGCAAGAGAACCAAACGTGTGCAAATCAGGATCCACTCAGACCATCCAAAGACCTGTACCTGGAAACAGCCTCTCAAATGGCACAGCAGAACTTCCTGGCTTCCCTTCCTGTTGGCTTCAGAGATTGCGTAATCAATAAAATATGAACATCAACACTGATTGCAATGACAAAATTGGCTTTTAATGGCAATCAACCTGAGTTATAACTGGCTGCTCTAAATTAAGCAGAGTGACACAGTACAGCTCTGGTTCCTCCACACACAACTGACTTTTATTAGCAATGTTACATCCTTTAAGTGGAGAGAAGTCTTTCTCAAGCTACTGCTGTTATTTTAAATACCTCTCACACTGTGAACAAATTTACTTACCAATACTCTCAAAGCAGTTCTCTAAACCTAAGATCACTAAATTAAGCAGTCATTCAAGCAGCTTATCTCATTAATCATGAGGAGGCAAAGATCTTATGATTTACAATCAAAACCAAACTAATTTTCTCTCAAAGGCCAAAGCAATTCACTTGAACATCCTTAAAGGAAACATAAGAATGAGACAGTTCACAGCTGCTTCAGACAAACCTGCTGGGGTTCAAATGATTGCATTTGGCTCATGTAACTGCATTTTTTTATTTTCAAACTTCGGGTTAATTGGAAAATTAAGGAAGAAGTCTTGTCAAAGCATAGATTTTCAGTGTGTTTTGTGATTCTTCTGGTTGAACAGAACACAGCTCTCCCCTGTCAAACCACCCCACCTTGTTTTTTTTCCTTTAAAAAGGCTTCCATACATGCAAAAAAGCCCTCAACAAACCCCCAAAAATGTATAGAAAATCTGGTTGAACTTACTTGGGCCTACTTAGTCTATGCAGGCAACATTATGAATGGCCACCAAGTTAAATTCTAAAAGACTAGAAGTTATGCTAGTGCCATATGCTATCTCCCTGTTACATCACCTTTTCAGCTATATGATTTCATCTTGAACATTCATCACATACCTTCCTAATCCATGTCTCTCTATATGGTCTCATTGTGTTTCCTAGACACTGAATTTTTGGTAAAAACATAAAATATGTATCTCTGAAGCAGCTACTCACTTTGTCAAGGAATATGAAACTTACAGTCCCACTGTTCTTTATAGAATAGGTTCTCTATGGATCTTCTCTATGGAACTCTCATGGAATTTGGTGTAAATATAAGTTCCAGAAATTCAGTGAGAAGTCCAAAAATGTATCACTCCACACCTACTAAATAATTTCCAGGTGGGCATTTCCCCAGAGTTAAATTCTAAAAATTAATCTGTTTAGGTGGGGCATGTTAAAGATATGTAAACCTTCTACCTCACTGAACTCTTCTCAAGAGAAATATGATGATACTCAAAACACCTTTCTTTGCTAATGCCATCTAGATTACCTTCAACATCTATCATACAATCTAGATGGATTTCAAAGGAAGTTAACTTGCCTTTGCTGCATACCCTCCATCTGAGCAAAATAAAAAAGCTACTGTAATATTTATAAGGTAATAAGCACAAAGAATCTCATAAGAATGCGTTAACTGGGATATAGATGATCCATGATCCCCTAAAACTATATTATGCTCTCTATCGTATGTGATTTACAGCAAGCATTTCTAAAGTAAAATGTATTTTTTCTTAACATTTGTCTCTCTGAAAGGCTACCTAGAAATGGTAACACCAATTAATATTTTATAACATTATGCATAATAATAATAAAAGTCTTCTAAACTAACATATAGAAAAATCAAAATTTCACATTACTTTTGAAAAGAGGGTTCAACAAGTTAGGAATCACATGATTTTTGTGAAATAGGCACATTCATAAAATGTGATTTTAAGCCACTGCCAATACAGCTGTGCATTGCTGTTACAACACATTCATTTCCCCTTTTCAGACCAGCAACAGCAGCTTGTACCACATTTCAGATCAGGCTTTTTGTAAGCCAACTGCCCTATATGCTTTGCTGAACTTTTTAATTCCCAGACTCGGTGACTTCAAAGTAACACAAACTGCTCCCATGGGAACTTTTGGAAGCTACACTATGATATGTGCTGGATTTCCCCAAACTGACAAAGGGTGATGAGTCACTCAAGTGTAGCAAGTGTCCTCAAAGGAAGGGTGAGGCAGCACATGGACACTCTGCAGTCCCAGAGCTGGGCTGAGTTTCTGCCCTGACAGGTAAACAGAGATTTATGTACGTGTACCTGTGGGGGCACACATGTACAGGCGTCAAATCACTTGTTTTAGCAGAAAGGTGTCATTTCAACAGTGTTTCTAACTATATTTAGTGTGAAATTTTATTGATTCACAAAAGCAGCAAGGAATTCATGGATCATGCCAAAGGCAAATGGATTGGTTTATTTTTAATCAACTCCAGTAAGAGCCTGAACTCATGGAAGTAGAATATAGAGTTTGATCTGTTTCGGGTTATTTTTAACTCTACATAGGTCAAATTCTCATCTGAATTTCTGCAGTAATTCACACTGCTTAAGGTGGCAAACATTGAAAAAGACATCCTTATAAACTGCTTAAAACTTTAGCTTTATACTCATACTCTTCTAATTAAAAGGCTGACAGTTTTTCTAGTTATAAGTGAAAATAGATAATTACTTCATAAATGCTTTGAAACAATTATTTCTTGCTTGATTTTATAAAAATTTTGTTCAGCATATACATTAGTGCTGCATTCTTCATTTCAATTCTAATACCTTCTCCTCTATTTCACAAGTACGTGCAAATAGAATTTTAGCTTTTTTTTCCTAATGATTGTAGCCACTATTCCGAAGAAGGACTAAATTAATGAACTCCTCTGGGCATATTTCTATTTTATGTGAAGTAACTTCTGGGAAATTCCTTGTAACTTACTTCTTACATTCCAAGATTTATAATTTGCAACCCTTACCCGTTACATCGAAACACAACACATTCAAGAGTGTCTTGATCTATGTTACAGTGACCACAGAAAAATGTTTAGGTGACATATCTGGAGTAAAGAATCCAGAACCAACACACTTCAGGGGACAAAAACTGTAAAAACATACAGCCTTTGACAATTACTAGCCCTCTTCAGTGGAACTTGATTCTGGAAGCCTTACTGGTGTGATGAGATCAAGGGAAAAAACCACTCCCATTGCAAGACAGGATGGAGAGGTCACTTAGTCTTGAAGGCAGCTTTGTACAATGATTTGAGGCTTTATGGATTAGGAATTTTATAATTCTGGAAATAAAGGTTATATTTGATTGTCACTAAACAAGCAAAATCACTGCTGAAATCAGTTCTCATGGGGACATTACATAGAGCAAATTACCACTGAAAACTTCCTCCAGCTCTTATTCTTAATAGATTTAAAAAAAGAATCAACACAAGCATATCTAAAAAGAAGTCGAATATTACCTGGAAGCAGCTTAATGGTTTCTCATAGAGAACGTACAAAAGGCCAGAGAAAACCCTTTGCCTCATGTTTACTGCAGAATTTAGAGGCTTAAAGTACTTATGCTGCTTTTATGAAGCATGTAACATGAAACTTTCATCTAGCTGTAGTCTTTAGGCTACACACTGTGGCAAGATTAAAAGAAAGGTGGTGTGGATGAAAATGGATTCCTTTTGCTTGCGGCCATATTTATTATATCATTCATTATAGTAAATGAAAGCTAGAACATATTGACATTTCTGGCAGAAAGTTTTAAAAAAAAGAGCTGAAGAAAATGGAGACTTTTCACTCTATTAGCTGAGGACAGCACATAGAGAAACAAGAAATCTTTACTAAACCGGAACACACTGAAAGCAATTTTAAGATATTAACTTTACACCAGAACAATATTCCTTACTGTGCAAGGAATGATAAGGTGGGCTTGTTCCTTCTCTCACTTGAGAAGATGAACAAGACCCTGCAAATTAATGAAGAAAAATCAGAGTGTGCCACCATGAGAAGGAGTCCTGTATGCTTCGTAACTAGGTAGGAGCAAATAACTGTATCTGAACCTGCCAGGAAACAGGATAGATGGTTTTACAAGCTTCCTTTCCTGAAAACTACACTGCAACTGGAAATTGATTCTTCCTCAGTTAAACCATGTCAGTTCTACTCCTTTTGAGCAACTGAGCTCGCTTGCACTGCGGATTACATGAAACTACAGGAGCAGGTGGTGCACTGAAGAGGCAGCACACTCAACTCTACTAATGTGCTACTAAGGTAATTGAAAATTCACCAACACTGCACAGGGTAATTGAAAGACACAAACAGCTTTGATCTAATATTGCCAGTATCTAATATTGCAAACATCCATCTCTCAATCACACACACGGTTGTTTTAAGATCATAAAAACTATTTAAATGTAATTATAATGAATGTTCAAGTCTTCTAATTTAATAAGGCTACATCTGGTTTTGCTACATCAAATTTCTTTTAATGTTTTATTATATAAAAGCAATTAGGAATCTACAAGAAATACAATGGGGGAAATTTTTTTTATCAGAAAAGATGTATTTGGTTAGAAGCCTTCTTACAGTAACACCACTCATAATGCTTATATTGAGCAACACCTGTCTTTGCCAGCTTTTAGGAGAGGCATAATCACTTTTGCTCAATAATAAAAGGAGAGAGATAATGACCATGAAATATTTTGAAAATTGAGTACCTGCATTTCCAAGCCCTCAAACTGAGCACAAAGAAGTTATCAGCAAAGCTGTAGGGTAAGACATCCTTCAGCATGGAAAAAAAAAAAGAAAAAAAAAAAAAGAAAAGAACTCTACCCATCAGGTCTGACATGCAGGTGAGGGATGACTTCCTGCACCAGCTATCTTCCTGGGGCTGTTCTTACCTCAGGCAATCACGATTTTGGCAGCCCAAGTATTCTGTGCCCAGGACTGACATGGCAGGTGGTCCTAATCTGAAATGGGACTGCCAAAGTGTGATCCCACTGGCAAGTCCAACTGGCTTCTGTGCTGAAGACATACAATGGAAATTCAAGCCACAATGGATTTAACAGCCACTTAAAACCTAGGCTGCCAAGAACCTCAACACTTTGTGTAGTAAAGCAGACACTAAGTGACAGGAAGAAAGTGTCATTGTTCTGTAAGCCACAAACACTAACTCGTACTCAAGAGTTGGGCCAGAGCAGATTTTGCAAAAACTGAAATCTGCAAAAACTAATCCCGAGCTTCAACGTTAAAGAAGTAAAGAAGCTCCTACTGCTTGAGCAGGTGGTGGGATATAACAGGTGACTTCTCCATGAGAGGGAGACAAAGGAGCACATTTTCTTATCTAAAAGGCACGGTCACTATGCAAGAGAGACCCAAATGACACACATTGCCACCAACTGTAAAGGCTTTGAGGAAAAGAGGAATGGAAAATATAAGAGGCCATTGTATAAATTATTTCTCTGATCTTGTCTCTCTTCATCCCTCTGTTCTCCCAATAAAACATGCACATTTCAGCACTGGAAAGAATTACCTCTACATGCGTTTTTTTCATCAGCCTGGCACACACTCTAAGATAATATGGAGAATGAATGAATGAATACATTTTGTCACTGCCAGGTGTGATCTGGAGTCAGAAACACCCCAGCTACAAATAAGTTCTACCAGCTCCACAGGAATCCTTTATTTTATTTTTAAGTTACTTAAATAATATGAAAATTACTTGCATCCACAAATTTTCAATCACTGAATGGTTGGAGGCTAATTGGAGAATTATCTTTCCAGCAGGGAAGTATTCACACTTATTTTGCATGGCAGGTTCTGCTCACTGGTAAAGTAATGTTTGCTTATTTGTTCTAACAAAGTATGTTAATAAATGCATGGGTTTTGAATGAGCAGATAAAAACCCTTGGAAACAGAATGCCTCCAGTGGAGCACTTACATCCTCATGGCACCAAATCCTTGCAGTTGAAGGGCTGGGACACACTCAGTTTGCCATGCCTACAAATACCCTGTCCTTCCCCACAAGCCTTAGACACACACAGACATGGAGATTTTGTAAATACGCTTTCTTAGTTTGTCCCAGACCGACATCTTTATTCTTTGTAAGCATTCTCTTATTTCTCATTCGCTCTGGCAAAATCTTTGCTTTTTTGATTAAAACTCTATGAAGATAATATGCTGTGGTTTTAAGTCACCTGATTTGTCAGGAGAAACAAAAATTGCAGCCAAAACAGCATGGTCTCTCTTTCAGCAGAACACAGAAAGCACGGCAAGATCTTGCCCAGGTCACTTTTGCAGATCTCCAGTTCCTAACACAGCAGCTGCAGGTGAATTGACATGGCATGGAATCTGCTACAGCCACAAAGTTTCTTAGCCATGACTTGGGTGGGAATTTGCCCCAACACAGAGCACCTGAAACTGCTGTGTCAAGTTGTACTTGAAGCCTGAGCTAGGCTATATTTACACTCACACTTGTCAGCAGCACAGACAGACCTCAGGACCTCATTCGCAACTGCATTTTAACAACACAGAATAGAGTCCCCCACAAAACAAAAAAAAACCAAAAAATAATCCCCACAATCACAGTGTAACTTATTATTTTCTAAGTCAGACTTCAAACACACTGACTCAAAAAAGCATTCAATTTTATCTTTTGAGAGAGATCAGTTCAGAGAGCTTGGCCTCACTCTCTGTCCAAGAAAAGGAGCTTTATGTGATCCCAGATGGCATACTCTAATAGGAAAAAATGACAGAATGATGGACATTGAAATAAATGAGGAGTGGGACTGAAGTAGCATAAATGTACCTTCTCTCATAAATTCAGATCAAAAATTATGAGGAAGTTGATCACACTGGGGAATTGCAAGATTTTAAATAAGGTAACACTAGTTGCACTTAGCAAATAGAAATCTGTAAAAAAGATGGACAACATTATAATAGAGTACAAGGAAAAAATTTTATACTGACAAAAATTGTCTCAGAACATAATGATGAGAAACAGTTGTGTCTGACTGTGCTTGTCTGAAGTCACAGCTACTCGTAGCACTATTAATTAGATGAGAACAGCACTTTCAGCTGTGATGTCAGTGCATTCTTATAAACACATTCAACCCAAGGAAAAGTCTTGAACCCTCTCTAGTCAGAAGGAGAGGTGCATTTAGAGCTGAATGGAGTGGATGTCTCATTGCTCTGGACATGTGGGAGAGCAGGCAGATTTGCTGCACCTCTGTACTGGACCATAAGAAAATATTCAGAACACATCAAACATGAGACAGGCCCACAGTGCAATTACGCACAAAGATTTGCAAAAGCTTCACACAACACATCTAGCAAAACACACCCTGCCTACAAGAAGCAGACTGACAAGCAGTCAAATATCACAAGTATTCTCAGGTTCTAATTCAATTAATGCTTTCTGTGACACAACTATTAAAAAAGATGTAGAGTGATATCAGTATTAGTCCTCACAAAATTTATATTAGCATTTTTAGAGCTCGATTCATGCATCACATGCATCAGTCCTCAGGTGTCTACTTGATCTCTTTATTTCACTATTTGAATGAAAGGTTATACCTGATTATGTAGAAGAAAAAAACGATCAAAAGGAGTGAAACTTCAGGTAAGTTTCACTTAATGGACTAGAGACAAGATGATAGATGAATTTGCTTTGTGATAGTCCGTAATCCAGTGACTGACTACACTGCTTGTTGCCTCCTGCAACCACACCACTGGCAGAAAACCAATAATTTTTGCCACTGGCAAAAGGCAAGTGTCATTGCTTTCACATTTACTTCTTCAGACATCATTTAAGTAGGAATATCTAGCCTATGCCAACATGATAAACGATCTCATTTTCCATGGATGCTATGTACCAATAGCTAAGATATTAACCTATAGAGGGGCAAACCAGAATTTGATGGATTTTTAAATATTACCTGTTAGACTACATAGAAACTCTGTAACGATTTTAAAGCAAAGTATAAGAAAATATTGAAGGGCTTCCATTAGACTCAGCAATTCACAGCACATAGTGCATTCTCCATTACAGAACAGTTTAACTTTTTTTTTAACAGTTATTTTAATTATATTCACCCCATTTCTATTGAGTTTAGAGAGAAATAGATGTGCCATGGCTCCTACTGTAAAACGAAAAAAAATCAGTTTATCTGTTTGCAGTATATATGAAAACAAGTCAAAGTTAATGATGCCCAAAGGCTATTGCCTATTTTTTGCATTACTACAAAAGGCCTTAGAAATCAGCAGGGTCCATAAATCACTCAGCTATTCTGTAAATCTTGTCATTACACTTACAATTTCTTGCCCCTCTTTGGGGTTTAAGAATCTGCTCATCAGTCCTAATGCTTTGCATACATTACAGACAGATTGTGCCAGACAAAAAACCACAGGCAGTAAATAGCAGATTCCCTTCAGCCTGTATCTCCTCATTGTCTAAAGTTAGTAATGCTATTTAGTCGTTCCTTGCTTTTATGAAGAATAAGTTTTGCTTCTCCACCACTTTCCAGGTTCTCATTTAAAAATCAATGAGACTTCAAAAGAAATGAATACATTTTCTTGAAGGTGGGCACAGTTCTTCCAGTGCATGGATCAAAGCTGGAGTAAATTTCTATAAATACTCCTCATTATTTTTGGAGCATTCACCAACTCTTTCAAGCATGCTGGGGATTTCAAATTGGCCAGTAGGAGATGTCAGTAGATCCAATTTCTATGGTTTCACAGACAAATTTACCTTCTTATTTTCAGGTAAATGATTATTCAACAGCAGTCTGTCATCAGCCCCCCCACTCCCCACTTTTTAATTGCAAATGCATACACTGCAAATCAAAGACTCTCAAGTTTTGAACTAATCAGACTGCACTACAAATAAGCATTTGAAGAGTATAAATTAAGGCCAGTACTGCCCTATTGCATATTCCCACAGACTAATGCTTCACAGCTTCATTCCCACTAGGTGAGGCCACACAACTCCAGTTAAGATGTCCTTGCATTACTAATTGCACACACTTTAATAGATTATTCTAGAACAGTGAAAAATAGGACAACATATCTCACCTTACTGGACTGATTGATAGGAGTTGTAGATAAGCTGTTCCCTTTTTCATTTATAAATAAGGCTACACACCATATTCTTAATAAACATACTTGCATATGCATCCCTTCCTCACAATCCAGAAGAGTCAGGAAAGGAATGCACACTCGTCATTTCAGTAAAATTCCTCTGCACAAAAAGAAGCTGCATTCAGTGGCTCCAATAATTTCTTCAAATAAGGCAGCTGATTGTAACTTCAGAAAGCAATGCCAAGTGGCTAACAGGAAGATCAAAGCATTTTTCTGTCTGCATTGAGAATTGAGATTACTCTGTTAGACTAAAAGCAATACAGACGAAGACTGATAAAAGATGAATCAGTTTTCTTTTGGAACTGAGCAGTTTGGACATTAAAGTACTCGGGCAATTTTACATTAGAAGCCCGTATCAGAACCAGCAGTCTCAGTTCTAACATTTATGGCCCTTCCTTTGCTTAGTTCAGAAAAATACTTCTAAATGAATGGATGTAGTATTATTGCATGGCCAAAAATAAATTTGTAGCAGAAGTAGTTAATTCCTTTTTGGACTGTTAGATGACACTCTCAGGACATACAGGGTGGAACCAAATTCTCTCTCATTTTCCCATACAAAATAGGAAACAGTTGGTCCAGATTTGCACCCCTTTGCCTAACAAATGGAGTAATTTGCTAGAATAGAATCAGGTTTGTCACATCTGTGAGGAGAAATCCTTATCCTGACCTTAGAAAACTGCCCAGTTCATTGGCCAATACACACTACAACACTTGCTGGTACCTGTAAAGATTTATAATACAAGCACTGAAGCTGCAAGAAAAAAAGTGGTCAAAGCTTTAAATAACAGGCTTTCCAGAAAGATGGTCAGCTAAGAAGGGAAGGTGAGAGGTTCCTTCACACCAAAAGCACTGAAAGAAAGGTGAAAGACCCCTGAATAACATGAAATTGCCCAAACCTTCCAATATGAAAAGCTTGTTCTTACATCTCTGGCAGGTTCAAAATGTACATATCCTTATATAAACTCGTTTATATGTCCTAATAGAATTCTTAACCTCCTTTTTTGCAAAGCTCAACTGTAAATATTTCTGTGCTTCATTGTGATGAGATAGAATGAAACCTTACAGAGAAGGTAACAATATTCTCGCTCCATAAAACATGGTTTGGAAACTGTGCTGAAGGAGATTCTGTAAATGCGTGCAGGCTGCCTATTCTAACCAACTGATGACAGTACAATTCACACATAATTGCCTAGCTCATTACATCACATCTTGTAAATATTTTATTGCACTGCTTTACAGAAAATGCTCTTTGAATCTGCCACTGCTGCATATTCTACACCTACTCAGCCATTATACTGGAAAGAGGTGAGTGCCATCATCCACAGCAGCTAACTCGGTATCAGAAGAATACAGGAAAAAAAAAAAGGCAGATAACTACAGAGAATTTATAGTGGCTAGTTTCTCTGCGTGGCAGCCTAAAAATTTAAGTATGTCTCATTTAAGTTTTTCTTGTCAGTAGTTCATTCCTTTATCAGAACCCCTGCCCCACAAAAGGATGTGTGAACATGGGGAATAGAAATAACATGGAAGCCACTATAGCAGAAGCCTGCTACACAAGCCATACATTTTAGGTGGAAAAATAATACTTTATTGGGATTTTGCCTAACAATACCAGCACTTCTGTTCCACACAGGAAATAACATTCTCAGCTTCCTTAGCTCCTGAAGTCTCCTACGGAAAGCAGACAACGAATTAGACATTGCTCAGAGATACTTAATCCTTCTGTGTTTGATTTCAGTCCACTTCACTATAGTATGAGGCAGTCAGAATTTATACCAGACTATCCCTCCACACTTCATTCACAACCTCACTTCATTAACTTGTCTTCTCCCTCTCTCTCTCACTTTTTTTAGCTAGAAAGCTATTAATAATTTGTAGGTAAAAATTATTAAGGTGTTGCCTTTCTATGTACATTGAATGATACAATCTATTGGAAAATGAAAACTGCCAGGTTTGTTAAGAACAGTTGACTGTAATGCTGTGCTTTTGATAACTAGTAATGGCAGCTCGAGAGGGTTTAATTTGTTACCAATCAACTCAGAGTAGGATAATGAGAAATAAAACTAAATCTAGAAAACCTTCTCCCTATCCCTCCCTTCTTTTCAGGCTTGACTTTATTCCTGATCCTCTACCTCCTCCCCTAAGCAATGCAGGGGAATGATGCCACCTCTAAAGCCCACCCACTATCAAACCCTTGGCATGCAAACCCATTACACAGCTGAAGAAGCCAATATTTCAGGTTTCGTTTGTTTTTAGTAACAAATTGTTTGTACTGCTTACACGTGAAACACTGCTATAATTTTTATATAAGTGTTTTAAATATAGAATTGATCTTTAAAAATGAGTATTTGTGGAAAAATATTAAAGGTAATAAATAGCTGTGATATTCAAAATAAGGACAGAGCTGTGAAACTAAATCAAGGACCCAGGCATCCATATTTATTAAAAGCACCATATTTATTAAATTTTTCAGTTAAGAAGTAAGATGCAGCTCTGTAAAGAAAAGCCATACATTAAACCACTAAAGCCTTTAGAAGGAAAAGAAACAAACAAACCCCACCATCTGTGTTAACTATTCAACCATTACTGCTCACAGGATAGAGAATCTACAAGCAGAAGTGTTACCTCCTCACTTATTACTGGAAAAGATATTGTTTTATTAAATCAATGACAATGAGTACTACAAGATCTAGTATATTTACTAAGATAACAACTGAATATACTGAATAAAAATTCTTATTTGTCTTAGTTGGCCTTTATCCCCTGAAAACAACTGGTATACTTCCACGAGCCAGTATCTTACCTGTTCTCCTGGGACAGATTTAAAGGGAGTAATACTTGGGGGAAAAAATTGTCACTATCAGAAATATCCAAGCAGCATGGCTGGTGGTGTTGGAAAGACTGTGCAAGAACTTTCTTTCCAGAAGTAGAAAGGCAGAACTCTCGGTACTAAAATCAAACCAAATCCCAAAGCACACATTTGGTGCCACTGCTTGATTATTTGCTTGATTCAAGATACATTTACCTGCATTTTGATGTTTTTGTGCTTGAACTGTGACCATATTTTTAGCATCCCTATTTGTGGCACAGAAACCCTGTTTATGGCAGACATTTAAGTTTACTATCACCGTGGCTGATGTTTAACCCATTACGTCTGGTCACTTAACATCACCCAACTAGTGGTGAGCAAGACTTGGAAAATTCTTCTACCTTTCTCATGTTTCCATAGGTTTTTCTAAGCATGCACCTTGGTAACTACTGGAACAGCCAGTCCACATGTTTATCAGCAAGACATGTTTTAAACTGCGAATATTAACTTTCATAGGTTCTGATACTGTCATAAACTCAAGTGTGTATTTACAAAATGTGACTATGTAGAGACCACCCACTTATTTCATCCAGCACCATATCTGTCTTCCTTCTTTAGGATCAGGGATAAAAAGCTCCTCCATCTTATACAGTCCCTTGTAACAGGCCATTAACATCCTTATATACATTTTCATAAGCTTTCTGAGTTACTTTTATGCCTCTTATAAATAAAAGAAGGATTATTTTAACAAGGAAATCATGGCACATCTATGAAGCACAGAAAGACATATGGCATAAACCAGCTGAACTCTAGATGAGGGTACAGAGAGTATGTATATAAGCCTCAACAGCATGAGCCAACCTTCAAACTATTTCAATGAAAAATTAATTTTAAACAAAACCCCTGATTTGTTCTATTTATTTGACACTGACAGCTCCACAAAAGTGATGCTTCTTTTCAGTGACATTTGCCAGTGCAGGTTGTGTTGGTTTTTTTTTTAATTAATGCAAAACAAAGTTGGATGACCTTTTTCACCTGTGTCTAAGCTGTCACACAAGCACTTCACTCGTTCTCTGCTTACCATAGACAACCATCTCAAAGCCACTTGAGCACAGGCTGAGTGCTAGAGAGCATAATTCACTTCATACAGGCAGCACCTCAGATTTCAGTCTGTATCAGTAGTGACAAGCAATCAACATGCAGCGACTTGGTCAGAAAACACTTCTGGGCTCCAGGTGAATTGTACCCCTTTTCAGAAAAAGCAAGTGTGAGTGTCCAAAGACCTCTCCTTGTGGTGTCCAAAGACCTGCATAGCTCCTCCAGGGTGTGCTCAGCAGCACAGACACTGCTTTAGATCATGATTAAACCACCCCATCATAAACAAGAAGCAACAATAGCAGGTACTTGCTAGCACTGAATCACCTCTCTTTATTGCAATATTGTTTTAATTAGCACTTACAAGACAGGCCTGTGAGATCTGGTGAAGCATGGGGCACACAGGATGGGTTCTTAAGGCATCCATTTCTGTCTGTTTAATAATTATGGTGACATGCTGAACACTGCCCAGGCTTTTAGACATTCATTAGCATGTTATCTTTGCTCTCTAGGAGGGATTTTATACTTTCATATTACTTAAATATATGCTGTGGAGTTAACCAATTTTAAATACCCATAAACACAGGGAAGATTAAGTTTTATCTGTGTTTGAGTTTTGTAAGCTTACACTGTTTGAAAAACTCCAAACTCTGGATAAAACTTGTGCTTTTTACTCATGCTCTCTGTCCTTGCCTGATCCCCACAATCTCCCCAAACACAGCTAGTGTTCAAACAAGGGAGAGTGTGGGGGGAAGGATAAATCATTATATATCTGCATTTCTTATTTATGCTCTGAATCCTAGGAAAAGGAAACATAAACATCAATTGGCTTCTGTCACTGTGGATAATAAAAGAAGATCTTACGAAGTCTTTTGCTGGTAGGAGAGGCTCCATAATTTATTCCCAACAGCAATTTAATTTAGCCAGCCTCAAACGGAACGAGAAGCACAGAAGGAATGCAATTCTGAAATGTTTTTCTCCAAGTGTTTCCCAGGATTACTCTGCTTTAACTACCCTTGCTGAAGGTTGCACCTCACATCAAAACCAGCTCTTAGTTTGCCAGTTTGATCCTCTAAAGCCTTTCCAATTACTCATTTCCCTCGACTTCTCAACTATCACAGCGGAGTACAGAAGGCTGAATAGAGCAGGAAAGAAAAAAGAGAAGACAGAAAAATTCAGTTTGTCAAACCTACTTTCACAAAATGTGAACATTAGTACAGCGCTGTATCAAACATATTGCAGTGATTTCTCATTAGAAGCTTTAACATAAAAGGCTTTCAAAAATACCTTAAAAAGAATTTTTATAAAAATTTTGATCAATTTTTCTGCTTCATCCCTCAGGTCACACATATTTTTATGGTAGACTATTCAAAGTAGAGAAAATCTTGAATCACATAGAGTGAAACATGTACTACAAAAATTTTTCCAGATTTTAATTCTCAGTTAAGCAAAATAAATTTTAAAATCACGCTCTGATGATGGAGAAAAATGAACATGACCAAATGAGTTGCTGAGCCACATATTTTTCTCTACAAGCATAAGTAATTTGTTCTCCTCAGGATTAAATTAATACCTGGAAAATTTTCACATCTGAACAAGCTACCTTGAGAAGAAAAACAGAAGGGCATGAACTTCTTATAGGAAAATGTAAAACCATTCTCTTTTCTCTCTAAAACTGAAAAGCATTGGAACCTTACTTTGTTTGAACAAAGGATAGCTTTTCTCTAGTGCTGCTGAAGATATGATTTTATCCATGTTATGCAGCATTTTCTGTAGAAATGGACATTCTTTAAATTCAGAAAAAGGTGCAGAGAATAAGCTGCAGCTCAAAAGTAAAACATATCTATTTCCTAGGATTACGCCATTCCAAGGACTTTAGCTGAGGGGTGTATGTTAGCTTAAAAGCCAGCCCTTAGTTTGCAAGCTTGATGCATACATTTCTATTTACTTTTCCCCAGCTTCCAGGTGTCAGGGCACAAAATTGTATCCCTGATCCACGTACAAGAGTTTTCTCCTAGTGTGAATTATGTAAAGCTACATTTCAAATGCGTTACACAGCTCTGCTGAGGCAGGCGGGGAACAGCTTTATCCTTGGCCACAGAGGGTGGTACAAATGCTGATCATGCACGGCAGCCGTGGTCACACACCTTTACACTCACTGATCATAAAACTGAAGCACTCTGTCTGGGCAAAAGCCAGAGGAAGAGTCCCAGAGATGGAAGACTCTAGTTCATGAAAGTTTAAGCAGCTGCACAGCTTTCATCAACACCACATAGAGATTCAGGCTCTGTACAGAAAATTTCTTCATTATTTTAGATACTCTGAAGAGGGGTGCTATGGTAATATTTTAATATTTATGAAGACTTCAACACAATAAAGAGATTAAAATATTTTCCTAGCAGTTCACTAAGTTTTATAAATCCCAACATCCACGAGTTTCGCTATTTTACAGATATCAATATTTACCCATCATCATGGGAATAATTCATTCTTAGCGATCTCATGAGCTGCATTTAGCTGATATTACACAAGTTACAACAAGCTCTCTACACCACCATCCAGCAGGACACACTAGATCTCAGATTTTCCTAGCCGGCTATCACAAGCAAGGCTGCAGTAGCTGTGCAACATCCCCTCAGTCACATCTGACATTTTAACAGCTTGTCTGCTACTGGCACATAAAGTCAGAGCACAGGGACCGCTAGGAAGGCAGAACACAACCATCCATCTTTCTTACACTTGAAACCTTGATAGCAAAGCCAGAGGTAGCAGCTTCCTCCACTCAGGCACCACACACACATATCCACACTGAGTTTTCTCCTCACTGCTCCTGCCAGGGAATGCACTTTGCTTCTGGAACAATCTACAGCTCTTAAATGGCAGTAAATTATGTGGCTTGCACCAAATACTTGTTTTTTCCTGCTGCCATCTCTCCTGCACTGTAACCTCTCCCAGCTCAGGACCAAAGTCACATATGCCACATTACATACGAATAACCAACATCTACTGTTGTCACCCCAACAATTTATTCAAACCTCATTTTAGCACAGAAGGTCCACAAGGAAAGAAGGCTGAAGGACAAATAAAGCATCATAAAGCAGCCTGTGGGTCACTGCACGAGCACAGCTGTAACAAGAGAATAAATCACAATACCATAGCACAAAATAGCACTTACTTACAATAGGATCCACACACTGCTCTTCTTTCATGCTCAAACTGCAACGGAGCCAGGGCTGCTATAGCAGCTCCAACACCATCAGTAATCTCGCAAGATTTTTAAATTGCCAAATTCATCTCTCTGAGGGGAAAGTCAGATCACATTGCCTACCCTAAACCTTTTCCTAGGGTCAGGACTCTGGGTCACCAGCATCCACAGTCATCCAGCTTTTAACTTTTCTTTAGGACAAGCCGGAAGTCCTCATGCACTTTTCCTTCAGAGGTGAGTCAGCACCTACCCCACACCTGCCCTGTCCCCAGGTGTTCTCCATCTCCCAACACCACCCCAAGGCCACAGAACACAGAGTTAATTAAGGTCAGACAGCTCTGGCTGGGCTGGGCACGGCACAGCTGTGTCAGAGCCTCTCTACCAATATTCACTCATTTAAACACCCCCAGAGCACACCTGGGTGATAGGGCTAGTGCTTACTGAGGTTACAGGAGAAAACACCTTGAGCAGAAAGACAGGGATTTTAATTTGGGTGATCTACCCTTCCAGGTTACACCCTACAGTTAGTTAGCAAACGGGAAGGAAATATAATATATCTGCGTAATAATATTTCATTAATGATACTAGCTGAAACACATCAAAACCTGCCTTCCTAGAGGCTCAGTGTGCTCTTACACACCCAAGCAGGCAGGAAAAGCTGTGCCAGTGAGGGGAAGGTATTCTATGCTCAACCTTGCTGCACCAAAAAAATAAAATGGATGTTATCATGAAAACTTTCATCTCACTAGACATCCTGGAGAAGCAACTATAGAGCAAAGCTTTGATAAGTCTCACTGATTGCTCATGTTTTCAGCACATTTTGAGTGCAGAAACAACTCCCCGAAGAAAAGACCTGTTCAGAGGAAAAGTGTTGGGAACAAGAAGCAGCAAAAAACCCCATGTGCTTCCTGGAGGGATTAATTACCTGTGAGGAACACTGGGAGTCTGCTCCGGGGGGACTTCAGGGCAGGTTATTCTAACATCTCACTGCAGCTGGGAGAACAAAACAGTTCCTTCCACATACCAACCTTCCACATACCGCGCTTCTAATGAGAGATACATGGCTTCATGGGACTAACTCATAGCAAATAAATGCCAATAAATCAAAAAATTCTATAAATAAAGAATTAAAAGTAACACATTCAGACCTAATTGTGGATTATTTAGTAAATGATTTTACAAATACCTAAATGTTTTCATCTAAACAAACAATTTGAATATAAGCTTTCATTTTAAATGAGTCTACCCCATCCATGAAGCTGGAGACAAATTTCAAACAGAATGTATGTATCTGTAGGCAGCATTGGATTTCCTCTTTATAATTAATCAGTTAAAAATTTTAATATATTCCTTGTCTCTATATTTATAGCCAAAAACTGCCTAGTTAATATACTCTTGGCTCATCAGAAACAAGCAGGATTAAAAGATTTTTACTGCACATAAATTCACATGAAATTCAAAAAAATCATGTTGTTTTTCTAAATATTGGGTGGACTGTTAAATTTATACACAAATATTTCTTTATAGAAAATAGATTTAACTCTTTCTCAAGACTCAGGATATTATGTAAAAGACTATTGATGGTTTTAACAGCCAATCTGATTGTTTTCCAAGTTTCCAGAATACCAAAGTGGTAGATGTATAGTAATATTTTTTGAGTTTTCACTCCTGAGCCTTCATGTTACTGCTCTGGCCTGCCTGGTCACATAAACCATTCTATCTTCAAGTATGTTTAGAATTACATTTTTTTTCTAACTGCATATCATGTCCTTTACAGAGTACAGTATCTGGGACTTTAATGCTATTACACCCTTCAATCCCTTCAAAAATAGGATGAACTCCTTTTTAAAGTTCCAGTAAGGGACATTCTTGGCACAGCCTGCATGACAACTTGCTTCCTTCCTGCTTCAAATCACTAGATCGTGTCACACTTCATAGGACGGAGGAAAGTATAAAAAAATAAAGGTATGGTGACTTTAAGATATTGCCCTCGTAAAGAGTCTTAGGCTCTGCAAGCTTGCAAGTTTCTAACATGAAATTCTGCCAATGAGTTTGCTGGTGTAAAGGATTTAATCTTTATTCTTCTGATCTTTGCCTTGATGATAAAAAAGATCCAACAAATAATGACCATTTGTGTGCTGCCCATCAAAAAAGTAACATGGATCAAAGATGAGCAAATATGTCATACACTGAAAGTGCACAACAGAGGTGGGAGAAGGAAGTAAAGTAAATGAGGAACAAAGATGTCAACATTTTATCATAAACTTGGGATTTTATGATAACATTTTTATCATCAGTTGGGATTATTTATGAACTCACATTGAGTTGTACCAGTTTTAGAAAATTATACTTTAGAAATGCACATAAAAATCTTGGCTGTAGCCATAATTCAATCTTCAAAAATTAATAAAAGTTCCAAATTTATTTTCATATTTTCAGATTTCTCTATTCATACAGGTATTATAATGTATTTGTTCATCAGAAATGTTCTAATATTTGGTCACCTATTAACAGCTGACTAATTTTGGCACAGCAGTTTTCAACTGGGCTGATTTCATTCAAAGTCATATGGCTGACTCATGTTTATCATGTACATTACAGTTAATGTTCCAAGTAGTACAACTAAACATTATTAACATGAATGGTTACAAAATCCGGAGGACAATTAGTCTTTATATATTTTAAGCCCATTAAGCGCTCCTACATTTAAACTAGATGTTACCATTTCTAAACTAAATAGCTCTTTGGTCTGTATGTTGACTCAGTAAATTAATGCTTTCAGGGCAATTAAAAATCTAAAATAATCTGGAAGCACAAAGTCCTGCTGAAAATACAGCAATATATTAAGTGGATGGGTTTTTTCCCCAAGGAATCAAATTGTGAAGTTGCTGTTTTGCAAAAGTTCGGGCAAGATTTTTTTCTGTCACCTCTGACAGAATCAGCAAATTGCCTTCAGCATTTGGTGTTTACTTGGACCTCCTGATATAAAGTAGGGAAATGTCAGGTGAGCACTGAAATGACTAATGCTATGTCTCAGTGTTATTAATATTATTGTCTTCCAGAACACATGACAGAAAGCCCATTCATGTCAGAAGGTGAGAATATTAAACAAGTTATGTGTTTATAAAAATACAATTTAAAAAAACAAGAGATGTAAAGTACATTTGCCTCATATACTAACAATACCAACAATGTAATAGACACAGAAGTATCATCTCTAGAAACAGAAATATAATTTAGAAATAAAAGCTTATGCAGGTAAGTATTTTTGTAATGAAACAGCAGTTTAAAAGAAGGAGCTAAAGCAGAGAGATGCAGAGAAGTTTAGGATGTTAAACAAACAAACTCAGCAGTCATAACAGGCAAGGTAAGGTTTTCAATCCTTTCCTGCTTTGAGACACCACTCTGTTCCCCAGTTACAAAGGAGAAGTAAGAACTGCACTCTTGCAATATCCACATGGAATACGTTGTTGACAGCTGTGTACCTAAAGTTACACAGCCAATAAACACACCATTCTAACGGCACAAGAAGGGAAAGCATCTGCACACCCACAAAAACATTTCAAATCACAGATTTTTCTCCTGTCTAAAGTCACACATTCATCTGTGTTTGCAATGGACATGTACAGCTGAACATATTTTATTCAACTTTCTGAACCAGGAGAATTTTTTAAAAAATACTTTAGGTTACCTTAATAGGACAAGCTGTAGAATGTTTTACCACATAGAAGACTTGCCAAGAAAATATAAGCACAGAAATATGAAACTGTTTTGCTTTAAATATAACATTTGATAACGAGAGCTGCAATTACTAATCAAGGACATCAAAGACAAAACACATAGACTCCAAAAGAGTTTAAATGTAAATTGCTCCTTCAAAAAGACACAGCTTCATACAGTGTAATTAGATTCCTTCCAATTAGAGCATTAGAAGATTAATAGTAAAATAAAAAACGTAAGTAGGAATGGGAACACATAAGACACAACAGGAACTTTTTTTCTTTCCCCAGAAATACCATTTTTTATTTATGTTAATCATTAAACAGGCAGACAGAAAAAAAATGGCAAGCTGGGGCTATAAGACTGAAATTTTCTTCTTCATCACTTCTCTTTGTTTCTGTGATGCTGTCTTCCTCATATCAATACCTGTTTCTCAGGGTTATCTTCCAGCCCTTGCTCTTTCTCAGCCCCATTTTCCTCTTCTCTAACTTAATTTAGTTTAATTCAATTCAATTTTCCTTTAATTTCATAATGGTGTTTGGCTTTACAGGTTACATGATCTTGCAGAGGTTTTACAGTTTTGAATAAATCATAGAGGGAATCCTGGCAGAATTTTCCTGTAGTGGGTGTGGAGGAGATTGAGCTAAAATGAATGCAAGCAAATGAAGTCCAGTCCCTGGGAGTCTCTACTACAGCATTTTTCCATTCAAAGACAAAATGTAAGACAATGTTGATTAATGACTTTTCCTCTTCATATATCAGATTACACTTCAATTAAAGATAGATTTTGAAGTTTTTGGCTTGACAGAACAGTAAATCTGCCTTTAAATTTGACAGCTCTGGATCAAAATCAATACAGTCATAAAGGATAAAAATGCTGATCCAGCACAGGCTCCACCTGCTCGCTCCAAATCATTCTGAGCATTCAGAGAGTAATTTCAGACCAACCACTTTTCTGCTGAATAAGATGTCTTGGTAACACTTTTCTACAAGGAGACATCACAGAATGAATCTTATGACTAACCAAGGTGACAAAAACTCCACATCACAGATCCCGTGTTCTGTAATCTGCCAGACAGATTATTTGATTTCCCATCACACTGAGATCAACTTTGTACACGATTAAATTACATAAAGCAGCCCTCCCCAGGTTAGAGAGAAACACAGATGCTTCTGGGGTAAGAAAGCGGCATCCAGGTCTTCAGGAGTGCAAATAGACTGTGAGTGTGGGTTAGAAGTGCAGCTGGTTCCAAGACCTGGGTGAACTCCTCATTGTCTCATTACAGACAGTTCCCTTCGTTAGCCAGTAACTTCTGCAGTCTCTGCCCTGGAGAAGCTGAGTTATCAAACCCAAACCTCGGCATGCCTTAACTCCCTCCTCTGGTATTGGGCTGAAGGGTTGTGTGCTTCCAAGATGCAGGAGGACAAATGAGCCAAATGGCTCTTGCTCTTTGAACAAGTTCAAGAAATACTGAACTAAAAGCTGTACCTGTAACAACCCCAAGAGGACACCAGGTTTACATTGCCCCACAAAAGAATGGGACACGGGAAAGGCCAAATCTGCACAAAAATAAACAAGAAACACAAAAAGTAAGTTTACTTGAGAGAGAATCTGAATCAAATTTTAAGTGTTGGAATATGAAACATCATTTTGAGAGTGACAACACTATGGAAACTGAACACTGTAAAAAGTATGAATTTTGCTTTTAAATTGCTTTCTACTGTCTCAGCTTATAAACACTTAGAATCTACAGCTTGGCAACATAATTCAGTTTTATCTAATATGGTTTTCCCATCATGTGTCTCCAAATAAATATCTCAAATAATGTGTAAGCAGTTTTACCTAGAATAAAAGTCTGTAACATTAGAATAAAAGTCTGTAATAGTGTTACAACATAAAAGTGGCATTTAGTGAATGCAACCAGAAAATAGAATGTGATTCAGTAAGAATTAATATCCTAAACTGATGCACAATGAAAACACATTTTCCATCAAACCTATTTAATGCAGCCTCATTTCTCCTGCGCACCAAGGCAGCAGAGGTGGCTGGGATCCTGTGAGGAAAGAACCCACAAAGCCATTACAGATTTCTTGTCCATCCAGACTCCCGCATAAGGAATTAAAAATACTTATATATTGTTCCGTCCCCTGATTTTTTTTTTTTTTTTTTTGAATTCTTGTAAAGATGATCAGATGCCTTCAAAATTTGCAGCTTCTGCTCCCCTGACCTCCAGCTTCTCCCCTGACTAGGCAGAAGACAGAGCACGGCCTCTGAAGCACGTTAGACCTGGGGAAGGAGGGATTTCAAGTTGGTGAATACAACAGACTCTGCTATTGGTGCTTAGCCAGTGGGAATTCCCAGCATTCACTTAGGGAGCTCTGGTCCCTTGTTCTATCTCAGCTATGTAAAAAATCCCTTTGGGGATCTGTTTTGCATTCAGTGTCAAAAAAGAGAGTTTTGTTTTAGGACTGAGAGCAGAACCTTCAGCTGTTCATAAAGAAAGATAAATAAAAATGCAAAACTCAAGATTATCATACCCTTGTGGGGTTGGTGTCAAGATCCAGGCTTTGAAGAAAATTCACACATGGATTTCAGAAATTCCTAGTTTGGGTTTAGGTCTCTCTTTACTTCCCATAGTTTATAACCTGTATCTTACAGATTAAACTAGATGCATGTCAAGAACAGAACCTAAGAAAAATTAGAGCTCTCACACCATTCTATTTCTTTCCTCACTATACATGGATCAAAATGCTCCATGTCATAAATATTACATAAGAGGCAATACATTTAAATAAAGCAAATGGACACATTTTTGAAGATCAGGTATAAGATTGGCCATATTTCACTTAAATCTTCAAAGAAGCAAGGAAATTATTTTTAACAAGCTAGTAATAACCCTGACATGTGAAGAAAAAGTGCTGAATTTTTTTAATGAAACATTTCAAAAATTTCACATAAGACTTCAATTAATTCCTTGCTTTCTAAACATAAAAAAGATTATAACTCAAAGCTCAAAGTGATTTTAAGCAATACCTTTCCTGAATTCTTCCCTCTTTCCCCATAAAACAAGTGCGTGCCTTCTTTCCTACCAAAAGGAAGCACCAATTGCATTTTCAAAAAGTACTTACTGGAAAAAACAAGTTGGTGGGAAATGTTTTTTCATTAGTTATACTATTACAGGGTCAGGTTCTGACTCTAAGATCTGGATGTCAACAAGCCAAATTATTCCTCATCAGCACTCTGGATTTCTATGGACAGAGTACAAATACTCTTACCAAAATCCAGACCAAAACAAACAGGTAAGAGAACTAAGAATAATGTATTTGAACCTCACACATGTACAATATTTTTAATTTAATGTTGAACATTTTTCTGAGAATCTGATAGCTAATTCTGGAAAATATAGTAGTGTGAGGTGATCCACAGCACTAAAGCACTTGGTAATTTCATTCCACAAGCCGTGGGGTGGGTCACGTCAGACAGTCTTGGCACAGGGCTCTCCTGAGAGAACTTGGCCAAAACTCTTGTAAAAAACCACAGCAAGTGAATTGAGCCAGCTCCAAGAAATCTTCTAACACTGAAATTTGTTCTTTTTTCAGTAAGACCACTGATTAAAGCTAATAGTTATTGCCAAGTCCACTTGTTAGGAGCTAAGCTTAAGTCTAGCTATTAGCAAGCCTAAATCAGTGGTGGTGAAGGCTGCAGAACCACACTTTTGGTGATGCCTTAAATGGCTACCTAGAAACAGAGCAGGCAGGAATAAAGGAATAAAGTATTTTATTTGAAAGGCCTTCAGAGGTACAACTCCAGAGGGTCCTGCCTCAGTGGATTCCAAAAATGGACGACAGGTCACGAGTTCTTCACACTTGATATCAGCATAAATTCACCAACCAGAACCCAGCCAATGGTGGAATTTCCCCAAGCTTGTCCCCCTCTCCTCAAGATGAAGGTTTACAGTTTTTCATCCTAGGAAGGTCTGGGTGTCCTTGGAGAGAGAGCTGGAGAGGCTTTGTTATGTCAGTGTGAGCATGAGAGAACAGCACTTAACGAGCTACAGGAAACTTCAGAGTTACACTAGCAGAACAGGATTTGAAAAATATAAAAGTTAAAAGCTAAGGCATCATTGGTGTACACAAAGACCATCTTCTGTAAAATATCGAGCTTATTTTTGCACAGGGCCTCCAGCTACGGCACTGGAGATGCATTCTGTGTGTCAACTCTCCCTCTCTTAACATACCATATTTATGGCCCTTACGACTGCAATGTCTAACTGCCTTCCTAGGAATTGGAAGATAAAAGTAAACCAGACAGAGCGCACAGCAGCAAGCTGAAATCCATTTCCAGGGAATTAAATTCAGCTCAGAACATGTATCAAATATTAAGGCCTTCTTCTTGGAATAAAAACTGTGCTACAAAAGGACCAAACAAATTCCTTCCAAATCGCCCACAATTTCATATGCAGTCATGTCAAATTGTTTAATCCTGTAAAAAGCTGGTGGCCACCAGAGACAGACAAACAAGCATATGAGCATTTTAAGAAAATAGGATCTGTGAAACTAATAGAGATCAACACTGTAACCCAGCTGTTTGGTTTGTAGCCACTCGCAGAGCAGTGCATTTAGCATATAAGCCACTTGTCACAGCTGTTCTTGCACTGAACTGAACCATTGCCCCTAACTGGATTGCTGCACTGGATTGCCATGCTACACTGACTCTCAGGACTTTTTTTTTTTCACATCTGAGCAAGCAAACAGCCTTTGATAAATGGTACCACTTGTCATGAAAACAAGCATCACTTGTCCCAAGGAACAGTAACTCTGGGCTATGTCCATCACTTGGAAAAGACTCCCACCTACTGCCTGCCATTCTTCTGTCACAGTTCCTGAAAAATCCTCTACCTGCCTCATAATATTTCTGCAATTAAAGCACCTGTCATTTTACAGTCTCAAAGCACAAAACAAGAATTTTGAGTGTGGACCTTAAAAATAATGCATCTCAAGTAGCTGTTTTACCTACACTAAACTGAAAACATTTTTTAGCACCTACGTTGACATCACTGGTTTTGTTCCTGTAGTTAACAGCACTCCCAAAATCAGTTCTATTTTCTACAGAGCAAACTGACTTGACAAGGGTCATTCAAGTTAAAACAAGGTAGCAATCCAGAATTAGATTTGTCATTTGGCTGTTTCTCACCATTTAAGGAACATAAAAAAACAAATTGCCAGTTTTTGTCTGCACAATTCTCTAGTCAGCTGAATTCCAGCCTGACGTACAGAGCAAAAACTCAGGCATCTGCATGGTTACACATTTATCTTTTTCCAGATAAACTCTGTGATACAATAAAGTATTTTGGTAACACTAAAATCAGTAAGAGATATTAGTTAAATATTTTTAGATTCTTTGGCCCATAATGTGTGAGGATGCAAACATTCAGTGAAAATCAGGGGATAATACAAACCGGTAAAGCGGGGGGGAACAAATCAAAACACAGACCTCTTCCCACCCCTAAATTTTGAGGGAGTGATATAACAGCAATATTTGAAGTCCTAGAACTGAGAAAAATATTTCATTTCTACCCTGGGCAGCACATTGTCTATACTTAAACTTGTTTTAAAAATAACTGAATAGGTTCACACATATCACAAGATTACATTTTCTTATTTTACAGTGCCAGCAGTTGCTCTGGTGCTCCAGCCCCTCTGGCAATTCCAGCAGGGAGACTGAACAATGGACAAACACACACAGAACCTGCAGCATCTTTCTGGATCTTTCACATCTCAAAGTTTTAAGGAGCATTAGCATGACGGTGAGGGAAAACCTGAATTGCCTTTAGCTTTATGGTATTTAGCACAGCTCTTGTTTGTAAATAGGATCTCAGGAGAGAGCGAGATGTGTTAGGTTCTAAAAATAAAGGAAGGATTTAATTGAGGAAAGGGGGAATATTATCTCTTTGAATGGTTATAGGTCACAAAAAGGAGGGAGTACAATTTCAATGCAGAGGCAGACTCCTGCCAGGGGGGTAACTGCTACCAAAACCAGTCTTATGAGCAGTGAACAACACAGAATAATAATGAGGTTGATTCTGTCAGGAACACTCAAAAATTTTATACTGCTAAAAAGAGATTAAAAAAATCCATGACCCTAATTATTTCTTTTAAACTCTTCTGTGAAACGACAGCTGTGGCACTGCTTCCCAAGCAGTACTTTTCAAGATAGGCAAAAAGTGCACGATCCAAAATTCCTTCTTCCAATTTTTTTTTTTTTGTAGAAGTAATTCTTGCTTCACAGACATGTGCAGATGCCTTAATCTCCCTAAAAATTCTAAAATTACTTTATCTTGAAGTAGTGTGATTATTTGCAATAAATGTAGATATTTCAATAAATTCGTAAAGAAATAAATTATTTTTCTGATACGATCTGAAATGGTCCAGATCTACTGGCAAGGAGGTAAATCACTGACTGTAAATTTTAAGGTCTAGAAAGAATCTATATAATTTGTCATTACCAAATGTGTTAAACCTGTCAGAAACAGAAGATATGTTTTTTCCACTGAGTTCATGAAACAAAAATATTTGTTAAGGTTTGGGACAAAAATAAGAAGAGTAGATAGATTCACTGGCAGAAAATAACAGTTCTGTGGCTGCAGAGATTTTAAAGCCTTAATTTAGGACCAGCCTTAACAATTCTATGAAGCACAGATTGATCATCATGAAAATTAAACAGTTTACTTTGACTAGCATCACAACTCATATAGATTACTTTTACTGATTTCTATTTTTCTAAATAAATTTACCATATTTGCTGGCATACGAACAGCCAATATTTCACTTGAAAATATACAGGTTCCTCCAGATCTGTCTGAACTTGTTTCTAAAAGCTGTTAAAAATCTAGGGAAGAGCTTGTAAAGGCTGTCTTATAAGACTAGAAATCCAGAAAAGAACCCAACTCTATTTATTCACCTCTTGTAAGTGGAAAGGTCAGTCCTCCTTGTCCCTGTCAAAGGTTAGCCTCAATGATCTTGGAGGACTTTTCCAGCCTTAACAATTCTATGATTCTGGGGTAAGCATTAATTCAGTTCTGAGTCAGCTGTTAGGTGGCAAAGGGAATCTGTAATGTTGTTGTGACCTTCCATTCCAGGTAAAAAGAATAAGGATTAAAAACTAGCTGTGTTTCACATGTTTTAAAAAAATGAATTATTCAGGGGAATAAAAAAATAGTTTTAATAGAAAAGCTGCAACTGAACAGCAAGAAAAAAAGACTTCGATGGGGGTAGGGAACTAACTAGAAACTACTGGAAGTTTGGACAGAGGGAAGGGAAACACCCAACACAAAAACAAATCCTCTGATAAAGAGTCCATGTTGGAAAAAGGCAATTCTCATATTTTTTTTCCCTTAACATCTACGCCTCACCTGTACAGAGCAGCACACCTCCCCCATCCCCAGGAGCACTATCCCCAGTGCCCGATGCTGGCTGATTTCTGCTCCATTACAGCTGGAGGTTTATAGGCTGATTGCTTCATGTCATCTCCTGCATCTTTTAACAAAGTACACAGATCCTTGCGGAATACTGATGGCACTTGCTGTACACATCTGTTTTTACAAGACAGAAGCTACCTATTTGTCAGTCACATTGCATCTGCCTCGTACCACCATTCACAATATTGCTATTTCCAAATGCTTTGCTCATGTTTTCTTTTTCCTGCTGTTTAAAACTGCAAGTGATGAGACAGCACTGCCACATTCCAGACATCTCTTCAGACACAACGGGACAACAAAGTGTGTGTCTCTTCGTGATGACAATCCCAAATGGACTGAAGCTCCAGGTTCAGGTAAGATGCTTTTGTAGTACATCTACATAATAACTCTATCACCAGGATCCTTTGCTTCAGCTGCTACAGTCAAAAAAACAAACTCTTTAACATGCAAGATAAAAGCCTTGCTCCAGTCTTTTGGCCTTTCTTTTCAAGTAATCCAGAAAGACAGGACATGAAGTATTCACCAGAATTATTCAAATCTGGTTGACTTTGATGAGTAGTGAAATTCAAACTTCTAGATAGAATGTATTATGTTGTTTTAGTTTATCTCCAACTTTTAATTATATTTACTTGATAAATAGGGGCATTTTGAGGCTCACTGCAGGTTCTGTTAAGTGTTTTTATTTATTCTTCAGTGATACCCCAAATCCCTGAATGGGGAGGGAGGGAGGGAGAGAGGGAGGGAAGAAGGAAGGAAGGAAGGAAGGAAGGAAGGAAGGAAGGAAGGAAGGAAGGAAGTTGACAGTGAAGAAGGTGATACAAATTTCATTTTCCTCTCAAGCATCAATACTTGTGTATAAAAATAAAGACACACACAATTACCACAATCTCCTTTGCAGCCTCCACCCTTACTTGCTAACATATTTTTCCCAAAACAAATTAAGCACCAAACTGCTGAAACCTTCATCCCTCCCATTTCATAAACAAACTCTTTCAAAAAATGTGGTTTCTTTTCAAATTAGATACCACATTCTTACTAATTAGGTGCTTTACTCAACCCATGCTTTTGTATGAGATACTCACAAACCAGTCTACAAGATGAAGACTTTTGTACGTGCTAAGAATAAAAACCAGGAGACTTTGATCTCTGGCCAGTAGCCACAAGCATTGGACCAAGCCTGCATGGAGAGCAATTATTCAGAAGCAGGTGCTATCATGTCCTTTTGTTTCTCTAAATAAAAGCCTTTATGTGTAGAATCAGCAAGCTACAACTGATAAACAGGAAACGAACAATTTCCCCTGAAATACCTTAGGTTCATAGTCTAAAAAATTCCTGGATAATTTAACAGCTAACATGTATAAAAAAGCAAAGCCTACAGAAAAGCAATGATGACTTTTTTCCTTTACTTTTGAATTCCATCATCTTTAAGTACAAAGGAAGGATTTAAAATGTTATGTAAGTTTATGCTGGCTGAAACAGTTTATACAAAATGCTAACACCTAAATAAAAACCACAAGCCTGTAAAAATCTTAAAAGCAGATAAAGATACAAGATTGATTCCCCCCACAGAAGAAACTTGAATTTGTATATTTATCTGGGAATCAAAGGAAAGGAATTATATTGACATTTTTATACTTTTTCAGACATCAGAAATGTTGCCAGGTTTCTGAAGATTTTTCTCTCTGAGGGAAGGAAGTTGCAGGGCGGTGGGGTGACTCTGTGGGCATCAGCTCTGGCTGAACCACCAGCTCTGCCTGGGAGCTGCCACAGCAGCAGGTGCACAAACACAGAGTGAAAGTGGTGTCACAGGGATTAAAAACCCATTTTCTCTCAGTACAGGGAATTGTAAAGAGTCTTTATGGGGTGGAGAAACACATGACTCTACTTCCTGTGCAATCCTTCCCTTTTCTTAGTGCGTCAAGTGTTTCCCACTCGGGAAAACAGGTTAGAAGGGTGAATCCATCAGAATGTTAATTCACAGGAATTCCCTAAGGAAGAGCCTGAGATCTCATTGTTTACACATGGTAATGGAAACATGTGAAACCATTTATGAGATTATACTTTTAATTCAGTCTGTAAAAGGTATTAACTAACCAGAATAGTGAAATAATTTTTAGAAACTAAAAAGCAGGTAAGACTGTGAAACTGGTAAAAGAGCTATTTCCTCCAGAGCTGAGCGATCACTATAAGTAATTTTCTTTGGTTACATAATTACAATAAAACAGAACCACAACAACAAAACAAGAGAACATATGTTTAACTTTCAGGTGCAGAAAAAAGGCAGATTAATTTGGCACAAGAGAAACATAAATCTCAGGAAAAGCACAATTTACTTGATAATTTTATTATTCCAGTTGACAGAGCCTTTGAACATGAAAATTGTTCTTAACAGGTTTGCAAATCTCTGAGAAATTATTCAAATAAAGAGAAAGAATACTGTGTAAGTCTCTCACCTCATCTTTTTGAGAAGGTTTTGCTCTTTTTCTTTCAATACAGTAAATTGTACTCGGTGCAATGATCTGTTTTAGAATTGGTTTGTTATAGCATAAATTGGATCTTCTGTGCTACCTTGTACAGTACATGACACTGGAAGTGCAGTCAAAATTTGGGTCTCTGAATGAATTTTTCACTTAAAAGTGTCTTTCAGCTCAGATGATTGGGAACATAAATATGTGCTTTCCATCACTTTGCTGTACTAAGCACTCATCTTTAATGTTGGTGTCAGCACTATTGAAGTTTTACTGCTTGCTTATTTCTTTTGTATGCAAATCTCCAGAATAATGAACCAGAAGCTATCATGTTGCTTGAAAAAGTCTCCAGCAGATATTAATTGTGTTTATCCTGACTTGGCATGTTTTGTCGAGACTTGGAAGGTGGCAGGTACTGCCTTAACAGTTCTGACTAAAAACTCAGAGTGCTTTAAAGTAGATGCAACTTCACAAGCACTGTCCTATGCCAGACAGTGCAGAGAGCAGCAGACAAACCTATGCATAAAATGCAGCACCTTGAGTGAACAGATATTTTTCTTGAATATCTTTCTTTGTCACCAGTCTGATATTATAGCTTGATTATAAATGTCTGTGCTTGTCATCAAATCTGGCCTGGTAATATGAACCTTGGCTGGCACACAGAAATTTTCCCCCTCCTGCAAGCAGATAGTCCAACTGCTGTCTTCATGAATTTCTGAAACTGGTGCTCCACTTCCAGAGCTGAAGTAATTTTTGGCTCATCTCTCAAGGCATACCTCTACACAAGACAGGAGAGACACTAATGTTCTGTGGAAGTGAGCTGGAACTACCTCAAGTGGGTTTGGCAAACTCTAGGGATCCTTCACATTCTACTTCCACTGATATATCACACCTACTTGTTTAAATACTGCCACTGCTCATGTGAAATGTTTCCCACGTGAACACAGCCCTTTCCTTTCCCTCAGTTCATCATAGCAACCCTTGCTCCTCCTGAGCTGCTCCTGATTGTTTTCATTCCCAAAGTGTTACCAGCGGGTTCAGAAAGCATGCATGGGAATTGCTAACCCACTGCTGAAATGCAAAAATCTCTCAGGTGAAACAAAGCAATTACTTAGGAGTGCCCTAACTCGCTCAATTTATCAAAGCTAATTATTTGAGGTATTAACTGATGTTTCACAAGGTAATTCATAGATCTTTCAGAGGTGTAATTAAAACTGGAGCTCTGAGGTGGGCTAGAATATCAAGGCCATGCCCTGCCCTTGTCCCTATGCTTTCTAGGCAAGCAAACAGACCCATTGAAATGCAGTAACACACTGAATCTGTCGACTGTCTTTTCTAAAGGCTGGATCGATAGCCTCTTGAATCCATTCATAGTTTGCTTATCCCAAAGAAAATTAGATACTATTAGAAAAGGAAGGAGAGTTTTCAGCTTATTTACTTAAACACTAAGGGAGGTCATTCCTAGGAAGGTTTTCACAGGAACCACCACTGTAAGTGACTGAGGAGAAAGGTGTTGGTTGGGCTCCCTCCCTTATACTGGAATTAGCCACGTTCCTGTTCCCAGCAGGAGACTGCTCAGCCCCTGTGGCGTCCTCACTGATGCATCTGCTGAGAGCCTGCCTGGAACTGCACCTAAAAGAAGGACTGCTACCTCATGAGCACGCACAAATATGAATTCACTACATTTAGGGTGGTTTTTTTGTTGTGGAGAAGGTTTATCCTGACAGTAAAGAATGATCAGCAGCCAAGTACTAGATTGAGAATCCATAGCTGATTTGAGCAGAGAGCAAGAGATTAGAGTAGTGCTCAATATTTCCCAGCTGGACTGGGGTATTATACACATTAGCTATTTTTGTTCAATACTACTAAAGCCCATGCAGCATTATATTATTTCTGATTTGTTGTATCAAAGCTTGAGCACAGTCCCTGATAATAAAAGGACAAGTCACTAATCTCTGCATCACACAGTTGCTATCACCTGACAATTTTATATTCATACTTTATTGATTCCTGTGAAAGAAATAGTCTCTGCTGATTTTTAAATTACATACAAACAAAAAATGGCTCAACCTTATCTCTGCCTTTGGCTGGATACAGAAAAACTATCAAGATTTTTTTTTAAGGATGATAGTACAAAGCAGTGTGCTGACAGTGTGATTTAGTTGTGCTTAAAACCAAAGGGTAAATCCAGTTTATGACAAAATTGAAATAATAAGTCTTATCTACTAGCATAAAGAGGGAGAGGGAGAAAAAACACACTACTGAAAGGAAACAATTTTGGAGAATGACGCAGCATCTTACTTAAAATTTTATTCTTTCCTGAAGACATACTCTTACTTTGTTCTGTCGTCAAAGCAAAAGCTTCAAAGAAAAAGTCAAACTTCTATATTAAGTGTGTGCCTGTGTGTGTGTGTGAAGAACAAATCAAACAAAGAGCAGAGGAAGTTATCTATGAAGCTCTAACCTCCTCTGTTGCACAAACACCATGTGAGGCATCAGGAGGAGTAGCACTGAAACCATTTGACCACAGTGACAGAGAAGAGAATCCAGCCTCATGCAATACAGTATTTTTCTATAGAAAAATGCCTGGTCCTGCAAAGTGTCCTGTGAATGGCCTGTATCTTTCTAAGTATCTCCATATCTCCTGGAAGATAAATTTCAAACCACCCCTCAGTACCAAAACAATTAAGTCTCCCAATAAGCTTACAAGTGAAATATCCAGAATTTAAAACCCCCGAACATCCCAGCTGCTTTCCATCAGTGTGCTGGAAAATACTGCACAAATCTGCCCTAGCACAGGCTTTAAACATCAGCTAATAGCTCCTCATGCATCCTTCTCCTAAATCCCTTCTCATTTGTTCTTCTGGCAGAAAACAGGCACAACATCCTCTGGGCACACGGGCACTTCCAGTACTGCTAAAGGATTCAGCCCTGTCAACCTTCCCCTGCAATTATGCTATAAATCTCTTCTGGTGTCATTATACAGAGAACAGGCACTCCAAGGAACAACCCTCTTACTAGAGGTCATACTTTAATATCCTGATCCTGTTCTAATTACTGTGATGGTAACCCAATGTATAATTCATACAGTGAAGAAACAAGACTCTGGCCAAGGCAGTGGTACTTGTTCCCTTGCTGATTCAGAATTACCTCCAGAGTGGTTCTTTCATTTGTGCCGATCAAGAGTCGGAGAAGTTCGGGGCCAGATCAATAAAAAAACATGTCCTGCCTCTACAGCCTGGGCAGAAATAGCCAGATCGATACAGAAAATCAATTCATTTTCTGTAGTTGCATAGGATTAGTATCAAGGAAGACGAGACACATTTGACTTTTAAAGTAAGTTTAGAAAAGGCCCAAAGAACCACCTATAAAACTGTTATTTATGAAAAACAATTAGCACATCTCACAGGTAAGTTTTTCTGAGTACTAGACAATATTCAGTTTTAGAGATACTTTACTTAAAAATCTCAGACCTCTTCACTTTTGTTACTGTGTGTGTTTTTACTACTACGACCATATAAAACACAAAACAATTTCCATACCATCACTGTTTACTGAAAGCAACAGCAATCCATAGCCTTCTGCCTCATGGAAATTCAAATCGACCCTACTTAGAGGCCAGCCCAAATTTAAAACAGCATCCATAGGGGACACATCACCTGATGTGACCTGATGTAAGCACAAGGCACCGTGTGTAAGCTGAGTGTCCCTCCCTCCAAGGAGCGTGACCGAGAGCTGTGCGCGCTGCCTGCACATGGAGCCTCCCATCTCATCCGTCCCTTTGGCCAACAAGCTGAACGTCTGGGACCGTCCAGGTGAGGCAGGGAGTCCCTCCTGTCACAAAGCCTGCTGCTTGCAGTGCTCTGTTTCCAGGGCATCTCTCAGTAGCATTGCCTAAGCAGGAGAGAGAAAGCTGGAAGCTTTCCAGTGGAAACAGGTAAACAGTGAAACTACTGTTGGTGTATCCATCTTTTAAAAAGCGATGTTCTGTCTGAATTAAGCACCCCTGCTCATCTGGCTAGAAAACACTAAGGAGAACTTTTGGCATGTCAAGGAAAAACAGTAACAGGAGGAGAAAAATATTCTTCAGCTTTTAAATGCCCCCATTTCAGTAAAAAGTTCTTAACTTTACTCGACTCTATTCTAGCCACACAGTGTAATATTACACCCACAAGGAAGCTTGAACAGTAAAGATCAGCATATGGCAAAAGGCTTAAATGACTTCAGGGATGGCAGATGCCACACTCCAGGCTGGGCTGTGAATGGAACACATCAACACAAATGGCCTGGACTTGCTGAGCTCACACACAGCACAACCCTTCTGGGCATCACAGGGGCAGGAATGAGGCCCTCTCCATCCAGCCTTCTTCCTAATTATTGAATAACTGACTGCCATGGGATATCACATTTCAATTTCCTGCAATGTCTTGCTCTTTTGGGCTGGATTCTTTTTTCCCCTCCACAGAAAAGTTCCGAGGTCCTTCATTCTTCTCCCCACCACATTCCCTGCTCAGTTTGAAATTTTCCTTCTGGGGATTTCTCACATCCACGTGTCCCATGTCCCCCCCTCCATTCACCCCTTCCACAAGCAGATTACTTTAATTAATATTTACTTTATACTATAACACAGTCACACTGTAGAGTATCTATTTTGTGAACAGTACTGGAAAAACAAGCATATTTGTTAACTGGAGGATATTAATTAGCACAGTTTTCTAGAAGGACTCTTTCCAGTACCATGTCCAAATATGTGACCAGCAGTTGCCACTGAAACCCTCTCTTTCTGGAAATTCTGCTTGATGATCTTTTAAAGTACCTAAATGATATATATACATATACCATGGGATCATAAAATATAAAATACATAAGAAAGTCTGCTATAATTCTAATTTGAAATGACAGCGAAATACATGTAATTTGATCTGATGTGTTTTACTGCACCTTGGGGGTGTGACCTACTACACAATTTGAACTCCAGTCCAAAAGCAAAATGCAACTTCTAATGCACACTAATCTGATGTGTTTCCTTTTTTACAAATGTTGTATACAACTAAAAAAAAAACAAAAACAAACTACCAAAACACCAATACTGGTGTTCAGGATTTCTCAGGGTGTTTGCAGAATGTCACGAGTTTCATCATCCTGCACTGCAATGGGAGATATTGTTATTTAGTCACATTGCAGATCCCAGAATAACCTGGTCATATGCTTGCTAAGCAAGAAGAGGCAAAGCAGACCTTGTAACAAAGGATGTGTTCTTCCATTTCACCAAATTCAGTGATAACATGAACTAGATCCAGGCAGTCAGAAGATTACAACAAACGGAGAAAAGTGTGAGTTGAGTCAGCAGGCTGTGGTGGACACTGACTGGACAGGGCAATAATGAGTTTAATGCAGGAGCTTAAAAGGTTTATGGAATCAAAAGAGAGAAGAGAATTTAAAAAAAAGATGGTCCTAACCTGAAGACAAGAAGCAACACAAAGACACAAGAAAAAACAAAACACAGATCTCAAGATCTGTTAACCTCACTTAATTGTGGGTTAGTTTGTGATTTTTAGTAGATATTTGAATTTATGCAGGTATTCTGCAACTGCTTATCGAGTCGTTCATTAGATCCATTTGCTTTTTGAAGTATCGCAGTAAACTGGAATAGTTCTTTGCCCTGTCTGGAGTTACTTCCTTGCCCACTTCCATAAAACCAAGTAGTGAGTGGGGTGGAAGCATTCTGGGAGCTGTCTGGCCAGACTGACAGGTGCAGTGGCCTCAGCTGGTGTGCAGTGTGTAAATCCCCACACATGGCGGGGCAGTAATGCCCTGACTGCACAAACACACTCAGTTCTCAGCAAGCAACACACCTCTGAAGAGAGACAATGCTGCCACGTATTCTAAAGATTTTCACGTGGTTCACCCCTAGATTCAACCCTGGGCAAAGAACATAAAAGACAAACTTCCAAGTAAGTCAGTGTAGCTTGGCTGAAATAAACGCAAAGACCTAATTTTTAACGTTTACAATAAAATCACACCAGAAATGCCAGCAAAAGATATTCTATCATCATTCTCCACTTAAAGAAAAATAACAGAAATTACAGACGTCTAACACTCATAATAGGGAAGCAAGAATTGCATTTTTAGCAGTGGGAAATAAAATATATCTATTTATCGCTCCTTTTAAACTTTTAAATAAGCTATATAATGGCCACCTCTTTTCTTCAGCTTTCTTCTTACTTGCTCACAGCATCTTTCACTTTGAATAAGAGCCAAGATCAGCAGCCCATAGGCAACTATTCCCAGCAATTTCAGAACAATTTTTAAAATTATTGTAGGATGTTCATGAAGCACAGCATTCACAAAATACCTTTCCTACAATTTTCCTCTAATCTGTAAATGTAATCAACAGAATTTCAATTAATTTGTATTTAGTGCAGTGTTTTGTTTGTCAAAGAAGCTACCCTCCTAAGCTTCTCATATCATTATTCGCAGAAAGGGCTTGTAGCTTCAATATTTAATGTCAGGGAGAAAGAGATGGAGTTATAAAATAACCACTGCTTCATTAGTCATTCCATGAGTATTTGAAATGAAGACATAGCAACGTACATGGTAAATTATGAACAGAACAACTGTATTGTATCCCCTGCATTACAATGGTTTTTGCTGTAAAAACAAGTTTGTTTTCACCTCTGGCAAGCACACTTCAAAACTGGCTGGGATCAAAGATAAAAGTGTGTACAGCAGGGATATCTCATCTTCCCACTCTCCCACAGGTAACAACAACACAGAACAAATATTAAATCTTTCTAATATTTTCATTTTATAGGAATAAAATAATAGGCCTCAAAAACCTTATCGTATTGCTAAAAAAAGTAATAAATAACAAAGAAGGACAAGTGTGATTTCCAGGTTAAATTTCCAGAAATATAAAATCAACGCATTGTAGCATTTCCGATTTTAACTATTTTGCCTTTCTGGCCTGCTGATGTATTTTGAATAAATGCTGAAGGTTTTTTGGAAAGGTTAGAGATGCTCCACAGGCTATGAATAAAAAAGAGAGCTGCATTCTACAAAGCCACTGATGCATGAATGGTCGAAACAATTCTCAATGAACTGAAGCTACAGCAGCTCTTCCAAGGAAATCCCATCGTTATTATCGGCATGCCCCAAAACACTAGCACTAGGGGACATCTAGGAAGGCCAAACTGCACCTACTTTTTATCTACAAGTCATTTAACCACATTGCAGAGAATTTTTCCAAATGCCTTGACACTGGGGAGTGAGGCTGACTCAAAGGATGGTTTATGCATAGAACATGAGGCCTAATTATTTCTGTGTTAAGTCTACCAAAACTCAGGTCACCCAAGCCTTGTACAGACGCTCCTACTCAAAGTCAACTAATTCTTTTCTTTAAAATGTGATGAAACAATTGACTGTAGATGGATCAGCTAAGCAAAATGGCTTTGAGAATATTTATTTAGATTGATAGCAGTAAGCTTGAATGGTATATGGTCCAATTACTGCCTACTCAATTTATGCAGCTGTAGCTCTTGCCCACATTTTAACTTAGCATACATAATCCAAAATTCAGTGTTTTCACTGGTACCAAACATTTTACCAGATGGTTACTTAATCAAATGTATTTCCTGGCTAATACAGAAACTTTGAAACTTCTAGCATATTTTTAAAACATTGATGTATTTATAAATCTAAAAGCAGTTTCAGCTCTTTTTATAAATTTATGAAGTCCTATATATGTATAATAAATACTTCAACAGAATTCCCAATTTCAAAGAGAGCAGATCTAATATATTTTGGTTTAGAACTTTTCCCCCTGCGCTTGAGGATCTGCAAGCCTGAGAACATTAGAATGAAGTGGTTTTCATTCTGTTGTCACTGGAACACAACTAAGAACATAATGATTATCTACAGACCTAATTTCAATATGTAGAGCTTGGGAGTACCCGAAGATCTACACAATTTTTACACCAGAGAAGATCATCAGAGCAAGCAAGAAACTCCACGCAGTAACCTGCCAGCCAGAAGGCCTTCTGCTTACTGCTGCCTTACACCACAGTCAGCTTCCATCCTAAAAGCCTCAAATGTAGGACTGGAAATTAATTTTTAGCTGAATACTCCAGGTGGACCTTCTCTGACGGAGTCTGATCCAGTCAAAACTGAGCTCATCCATCTCATTAGGTTTGTCTGACACAGCTCACGCTGAGACACTGAAAAGCTGAAAAACAAAAGGCTCATCATCAAAATTACCAGACTGCCAAGACAAAGGATTTGCCATGTCCAGACACATCCATTTGTTCGCAATAGCTTCTCAGAGCTTTTAAAGTGATTTTCTTCTCTACATAGCTCAGAATCATCATATACTCCAAGGACAGGAATAGAGTGGATTATCAGTGAAGCTACTTTGATACATATTATCCATACATAATGTTTGGGGTTTTTTTCAAATCTAGGATTCTCTGTGCAGTGTGATTAATTAAATGGAGCCAGGCTCTAGTCTCCAGTCTAGTTTAAAAAAGCATGACTTCCTAGAATGGATATGTATCAATGGATATGTCCCACCAGATTAAAATTTGTCCTTTTATTTCTGTCATGCACTCCACCTTTAGTTACTGAAAAAAAAATGTAGAAGAAAGGAGTTTAAAACCCCTGAAGAGATGATTTCCATAGTAGACCAGTGAAGGCTAATTACACAGACAGGGATAAATAGCATCACTTGGACTCTGTGTGTCAGTTTGAGAAGACATAGCTCACAAAAAACAGGAACCACCCAACCACAACAAAAACAAACTAAAATCATTAATGCTCTAACAATGTCAGCAGGTTTCAAGACACAGTTTGAAAGCATGAAAGCCACATTAAACAGAATTTGTACACTTGCTTGCCACAACAGAGTCATAAGTGAACCTCCAACACACTCTTTATTGTGCTCTAGGAAGGAAATCTAATTTTTCATTTTAGTCTGCATATCAATACTATCTTCCTGCGGTAAGCCTAGGTCCCTTATTCCCATGCCATATGGCAAATCAAATTCTCAACTGAAAGTCAAGCAATCACAATCAACTGACTGTAGGCAGACTTTAAAATAGGAAATTCCTGTTTTCCTATCCCTATTCCAGCCCTCTGCATGCTCTCTATTAAAATATTTATTAATTTGAGCTAATATTAATTATTAATTTAGCTCCAAATGTGCTCCTTTTCCAGTAACAGTACAGCTTCAGTTTAAAGTGTATTCAGTAAATGTTTTATTGATCAAATACTTGTTCTCTTATGAAAAGCCTCACTGATATGACAGAAACAAAAGTTCAGAAAATCCTTTAGGATGCCAAAATTTGAAGCAACTTCTTTTAACTACTTACTTTTCAGCATGATGGCTGAAGTAAGAATACAGAAAGAATTTACAGGTACATTGAGCCAAGGAAATTGTTCTTCTCAACATCTGAATTAAAAGCCATGTTATAACATTCAAGACAAACTTTTTGATTGCTCTCCATTTAACTTTAAAATTGTAGATAAAAAAGGACAACAAGCATGTTTAACTATTCTGCTTTGTGTCTTCATTCTCTCTTTTTCATGGAGGCACAGAAGCAGGATAAATCTGCAGGAACAGACAGCAAACGTTTCTTTCGTCTTTATATTTCTCTGTCTGCTCTCTCCTCATGTCCTCTGCATGCCAATAGACATTTGTACCTATAAGAGAATACACTCAAGAGATGTACAGATTTTTTTTGGTGGGTGTCCATATTTACTGCTGTCATCAAATGATATAGCTTTACTTACAAATTGCTTACAAATATTGCTCATGGGATGGGAGGTAGAGAATATTTTTTTTCCTCTTTGCTTGTGCACACGCAAACTTTCACTTTTTCTTTACTAAACTCCCTTATCTCAACCTTCAAGCTGTCTTCCATCTATCTTATTTTCCCTCCCCTGTTCAGCTGTGAAGAGGGAGTGAAAGGGTGGCTTCATGGACACCTGGCACCGAGCCAAGATCAACCAACCACATTCCCTAGCTCCCAGATATCACTATTACTGATATTACTGTTCTTTATAGCAAGGTGGAATTTAAGAGTCGTCTGGTACGAGTCAAAATTTTAGTACAAGATTTACAAAAACACAACTGAAAATATTATCACTTATGATATGGACATGTGCAATGAATATCTAGGTTTGGTCATTCATTCTAAGTGAAAATGCTCTACTCCCCCATAACTGTTATTTCCCTCTAAATGTGCCTGAATTTCTTTCAATTTGTCAGTGTGGGATGATGGTCAAATATAACACAGCAGTTATCAAGGCCTCCAGGTTTCTAGAAGCAGTTTGGAAGGATCACATGCCTGTAGGGTCCTATCTTCAGAGCAGGCACACACCAAACCAGAGTTTGGGCACTGGAAACTTGTGCTTGGAAGGCCCACGCCCACATGACTGAGTCCAGGCCTTGGAGATAAATAAAATTACACCACTGACACATTAATTTGTATTTTTGAATACAAGTCTCTCAATTTGTTATGTTATGCTCATACTACAAATCTCACTATTTTTTCCTGATGATAAATTACAGTCAAACATCTCTCAGTTTCAATTTCATTCAAATGATATGTTTGTGGCCATATAAAGCAATTATTCTAGTTTCCTCAGAGCTGCGTCCAGCCCTTTCTTATCTTTGTAGCATAGTAAATGATAAATGCTGCATTTACCAAATGCTAATATGGAAATTAGAGAGGGAATCTTCCAGAGTTGAAAGGGAATACAAATATTAAAGTCTGATGATTCTGTGCAGAAAGCTAAATCATTAGGCCTTAAGAGCTAATGGCCTTAGGAACACAAAACAGCTTATTTATGCATTAAAGATGCAATGTATTTACATTTTTCCAGTTCATGAGTTTTATGATGATTTCCTTGCCTGCACTTTGTCTCCTTTATAGTCTGTACAAAATAGACATGTTTTTCACATTTGGTTATGAAAAAAAACCCCACAACAGCATGAAAAAAACCCCACATATTTTGGTTGTATTGAAAATCTGAATTTGACAAATTGGTTTAAAGCTGTTTTTATGAAAAATCCTATTTTGTAAATTAAAGGGCTGAAGTGATATTATGCTGAGCTGTCCTTTCTTCATACAAATGTTTCAAATGTTGCAAAATGAAATTCAAAATGATGGCCCACTTTGTTGTCATTTTCACCTTTGTTTTTAAATAAACAAATAACCTTTTTTTCAGTATTCTTTCTAAAAGTTGGCTTTTCTCTTCTTCAAAGCATGGAGTGCTTTGATGGCAGAGACAGGACAGAAGGCTTACAAATGTCACACTATTTACTTCAGTGATAAGTTATTAATGCATTTACAGTAAGTGTAAATGCAAATCTGACAGCAAGAATTGCACAACCACATATTCAATACAGTGATGTTTAAAATGACACGTTACTCACATAGAACAGATGAGAAATACATCTGAATTCTAGTCACCTACATTTATTGGTGCTGTTTTTTAAAAATTCACAGCTGCTTTTCTAGATGACAGGTAGTCATTTTAAAAAATAGCATTCTTACACACAGCAGAAATATCTGTCACCTGAAAACAGTGGTAGTACTCCAGAAAACTTTATAGGTTAATTTAAGGACTAGTAGGAGATAAAGCTCTGGGTTTTTTCCTTGGACGTAAAGCATTGTCACAGTTTACCATGTGTTATTTCATTAATGCATTATCATTGGAAAAGAGTGCTTTAAGTAGAGAAATACATGGCTCATTCACAGATAAAATGGAACGAAACTCAATGAAAGAGCTAATACCCTCCCCAAATGCATTTGAACCAGCTGTGATTGCACTGGCACCTTAGGGAGGTGGCATTAAGAAAGACTTCTTGTGATCTGATCATATCACCAGGAATTTTCTGTGGACTCCATCTTCATGTGCATTGAACAGGATGGTCTGCAGGAGATATTAACCACTGTGATAACAGTTCTATAATGATTTCTTTTTAGCCCACTATTCCAGCTGCTCAACACTTTCTAACACTTTCTAGATGCAATTTCAACAAACTGGGTCCAAAATCCAAATAGATCTAGTGCTTGGCATCTGACCACTTTTAGTAAAACTAAGAGTGAATAAAACAACCCAATCAAAGTAGAAAAAATAATTTCCCTCCTACATTTGCTTTTTAAAAGAGGAAAAAATCACCCCTGTCCTTTAAGAAGTCTGGAGATTGTAATCTGAGAGGTGATAAGACTACACAGGAATTAAGTTTTGGAGGAAATGGCTGTCTAGTCATTAGTGTGGCTGCTGATCTGAAAACTCTCAGCAAATTTTCAACATATTTTTCACTGTGTTCCTGATACAGTCAGCTCTAATGATACTACTGCAGTTTCTGAAGTTGGATACCTTCATAGATAACTGGAGGTGATGAGATTCAGCAGTGAAGGGAAAGAAAATCATTGTTTTTAAAGGACGTTGTGTTGAATCTCCAGAGGGTAAATACTAGCTCCTGGCAACTGGTGAAAGAAATGCAAACTGATCATGGCAAGGGAAAAAATCTTCTCATCCAAGAGTTATGTAGAGATGCAGCTGCTCCACTGTACAACCAATGGAGAATCAAGTCATTCACCAAGATGAAAGGAGGCAACGCCCTGCTAGTTAACTCCAACTGAAAATTCAAGAGTTTTATGCTTGTAGTAGAGAACTTCATTACTGAATACATCCTCAATTCGGTTTCTCTCCTGACACAAAAGACAAAGTCACGGAAGCAGAAAATGCACTCAACTCCCTTCGCACCTCTCTTGTGTCATGTTGTAGTTCCCAAACGTGATCCTTATTTGTGTAAGCAAACTGTAATTGTTTTCTTTTCCATTTCAACGGGAATAGAATTAGACCCAAAGCCACTCAATTATGTATGTTCCCCATGCTTCACTTTTCCACTAACCATTTGTGCTGACCTGTCAGTGTGCAAGTGCCCCATTTGTGCCTGAAGCAATTTCAGATCATATGAGTCCTGCACAGCAAAAACTTAAGACTTGCAAGAGAAAGCTTGCTGCTTTCATTCTTTTAACTTTTCCACAGAAGAGGTCATGTAGCAGTTAAATCTTGCAATGATTCTTCACGCAAAGGATATATCTCCCCACATAAAACAGATCCAGGCTTCCAGCTAATAAATAATTTTTTTTGCAAAATACAAGTATAGAATTTTTTTTTATTAACTACAGGTCTGTCTCCGAAAAGCCTTATTACTTGCCTTACAGTTGGCAATGGAGAAGAAAGCCCAGTATTAGTGGTTTCCAAAATGTCAACGAGATTGGAATACTATTCATGCAAATAATTTTCATTTCTGAAAATATTTTAACTCCATTAAGGATATTTTCCCATTTAGTTTCCCTGATGGCAGAAGTCACTAGTAAAAGATGGAACCAGTCAAGGAAGAAGCAATTGCTTCTCTCTTGCTGATCAGACAACAAATTGGAGGCAGTCAAGTTTCCACTGAAGCATCAGACTGCTGACATAAAGAACAGCGCTGTTAACTACTGATTCTTGTCAATCATGAGACAACTCTTCCAGAAAAAGTGTTTAAGGCTTCACTTTACTAAACCACAGAAAAGCTACAGTAGTGTTTAGAAAGGTACACAACGTTAGGCTTGGAATGATATGCAGATTTATTTTTATCTGAAATACATAAGTGAACAGTCCATGATGAGAAAATCAAATTTCACAGCTAATAGGTTCACTGATTACGATGAATTGTCGGTATTTAGTTAAAACACCTCCACTCAGCCAAGAATGTCATTATTTCTGATGGAAGTTGGAACATTTCACTGCACATTGTCTCAGTTGTCATCACATCTTTGGCACAGTAATTTTTTCTCTTAAATCAACTGTGTTTGCACTGGAATTCTGTTGTGCATGTAAAAATCATTAGAAAATTTACAAAAGCGTTAACCGGCAATACTTGGTTCTGCAATTTTAAGAAACCATAAGGGACAGTTCCTTAAATTACTTTCCTTTTCCAGACATCTAGTGGTGTCTGGCAGGTAGGCATCAATTATTAGGCAGGTCCTGCTGCCAAGAAGTTTCAAACAATTGCACAACTAACAGAAAACATTTGTATCTACACAAATCCTACAGAAAACTACTCACAATGGCAATTTTGTTATTAAATATTTTTATCTCTCTGAAACATCTATGCTTATGTTATCAGATGGCAACACTAAACACTAAGAAAGTGAAGATGGCATAAAAATCTTTGGTTTAACTATAAAAAAAATATTCCCAAAGACAGCAAGTTAGTATGATTGGTCTCTAAAAAAATTAAAATCCCCATTTTTAGCATGTTTTTGCAACTGAGAAATTTCAAATGCTATGTTTTATTCGAATCATTAAGAAATGACAGGCCCTGTTATACAGTATTAACCCTGACACTGCTTCCCTATAAAATCATGCAGCCTTCTAGATTTCCTGTCCATCTAACATGGAGTGGAGAACAAAGTTGCTTTCTCCTATAGTGTGATTTACTACTAATGTGTGCAGTAGCATGAAAAAGGTGTATTTCAAATAATATTCTGGAGAATAATAAAGTAGGAATTTCTGCTCTGTGGTAAAATCAGATTTCTGACTTTCATTACTGTTGTCAGAGGATATACCTGTTTACAAATCAGTAGTGTCAATAAGATTTATCTCTAACTTGGTTTAAGGTCAAAACATGCTCGCAGTGGCCAACAATACTGCAACGTAGTCATAATTCATTTCTAGATCCAATCTCCTCCCTTGCTGTCTTTCAAACTGAAATAAAACAGCTGAAACGAACATAAACATCCATGGTCACAATTCTTTTTCTAAAGGAGATAAAATCTGCACCTGACATTGAGGATTTCGTGCTGTAAAATATGTGATCAATGACCGAAGTTCGCATGAGACAAAGGTGCAGCACTGAAAGTGCTCTGGGATTTGAAGGAGGTTGCACAGGATGAAAACAACACAAAGCTCTCCTCTACTTGCCACATAATCCTCATGAATACAACCCTGAATTCGCACGTTCTTGCTGGTGAATCTCCTGCATCCATGGACAGATACTGTCTCTAGTGTGGAGTACCCAGCCCAGCTTAAGATACAAAATCTGTACGTATTTATCCTGACTTTTAAATGGAATCAAATAGCTCATCAATATGGCTTAATAATACAAGTAAATTGATAGGTAATAAGGATTCAATTTTTGTGTGTGTGTGAATTTTATATTGAAATATATATGGAAAAAGTAAAAAAAAAAGGAAAGAAATGAGGAGGCTCCAATAACTTATCACAGAATCTGAGAATTACAATTTTCTAATCTAAACTAGGCTATCTTTCATTTAAATTAGAAGATCAGAGATGAAAATTATTAGAATGTTCTTTCTAAACAGTTACAGGCCAGCTGCAGATGGGGACTGTGTTTTTCATTTGCGCTGTCACGCTGGGAAAGGAACCAAACACTTTAACATTGCTGTCGTAACTCCTGAACATTTGTCTGTTTGGTTTATTAAGTTAGAAGTTACTGTCTGTGATATAACCAAACAAATAGCTACTGAAGTTGGAACAGCTCTTTCAATTAGCATTGTCATACAAACAAGAACATTTGCGCTGTGAATGAGTAAGTGGCTGGTGCAGGCAGGAGGAGCGACTGCTGTCTGGGGGAGACTGAAGAACGACTGCGACATTAGGATGCCGTGGCTCATGCCAGCTCCCCCCACTCACACACCCTTCTCCAGAGCTGCATTGCGTATGCTTTCACAAATCAGCCAAACACTGTCAGTCGGGAGCTGGGGAAGTATGACTGGCGTGCTGCGAGCGGCTGGCTCCTTTCCCTCACCACAGTGGGAGCAATGCACAGCACCAGCTCTGGAGCAGGGGAAGGTGGAGCTGGAGGGCTGCACACGCTTACACACCAGCCACAGAGACCTTGCAAAACACTCCCCATGCCAGCCCTGCCCCAGCCGCCTCCCCAGGATGCCCTTGCACGGGGACATCCCATGGGTCACTCCTTCCCCGTGGAGACAAGGAAGAAGGGCATGACATTAGCCCAGTGCTGGGCAGGGTGAGCACCCTGCAGGGCCCTCGCAGGATCAGCACCTGAGAGTTCCCCAGAGCCAGGGTACCATCAGGAATCCCCAGATAGGGATGCCCAGCCCCATGTGGCACACAGAGTAAGCTGTGGTGCTGGGCACGTGAGGACTGCCAAACCTGTCGGAGGTTTAATGTCAGTGGGAAAGCAGGGTGTTTATTCTTGAGGGATAAGTAGTCTTCCCTTCTTTGAATCCTGAAGTGTTAAGGAAACTTCCCACTGTGGCCACTCCCGAGAGTCTCTGGCAGTCACACTCCCATCTCCAGAGACTTTCCCTGCCAGGGCCAAAGCCCCTCCATAGCAGTGGCTCCGGTGACCCAAGAGGTGCCCACTGGACTCCCTGCACACCCCACGCTCACACAGTCACACCAGGCCTCCTCACCAGTTCCACCCCAGGCTTCCCATAGCACAGTCTAAGATACTCTTGTTCCATAGAGCAAATAATTCATGGTGCAGGAACAGTGAAACAGCTCGAGTTCATGCCTCCGAGGAGGAACCCCAACAAAGGAACTCCTGGGCTTTTATCTCCTCACAGTCCAAGCAGGCCAAAGTCTTGCTCTTCTTCCCAAGTCGTGGGCTCCTGCCTATCTCTCAGTGTCCCTCACCTGGCTGTGCCACAGGTCTCTGTGCCCTTTGTCATGAAAAGGGTGGACAGCTTGGGGACTCTTGCCTTGGGCTCCCAGAGCTGCACCTGCAGCTTGCAAACAGAGCCACCCGCACCAAATGCATCCCTCAACAAAAGTGGCAAGCACATGCTCAAAAATCTCACACAAACCATAATGGAAAACCATAAAATCTTCACCAGACAGATTTAGAACTGCCTGTAAACTGGAATGCTAAATCTGCTTCTGGTGCACCACGGGAAACAGCCTTGATAATTAGATTACTGATTTATGATAGGTCAAATTTGAAGTTAGCATAATTTAGAGCTCCCAGCTAGGATACTTTAGCTGACTTAGTGAGCAAATGAAACCAGATCTGATTATGAGGAAGTAACACTGGACAAGCTTTGCAAGAATGGTGGTGTTTTTTGGTGCCATGGCTCAGAGCACTATACATTTACTTGCAACAATAATGGGACCATGTTTTTGTCTGTACTATCATCATGGTGGTATACCACTGGTATGGTCCCAGAAACTTGTGGACTTGCCCACAAACTGGTCCCACTCATTTTTAAGCTGTTAAACACAGTGACATTTTCCATGAGATCCTGTTATCATTGAGTTTCTTACTGAAGACTAAGCTCACAGCATAAATTAATGTAGCTAATTGACCTCAGTAACTTTCATGCTATTCAGATTCTTATCCAATACTTATTATTGGAGATCTTTTAATATGCACGGAAAGTAGTTTTCTACCCAGACAATTTTACTGTCTGTATACTGCTTTTCTCCCTTGAATTTCTGAAAGAGCTCAGTAGAATCCAACTCACCTAAATAGCATGTGAAGGAACCAAAACCACTATCTGTAAGCTTCAGAAGCTTAATGATTTAGTTTGGTTTGGACTTGTTTGCTTCATTCTGTTTTCAATTCCTTTTTTGTTTGTTTGTTTGCAGCAATCGGAAAATTACCACAGATACAGCATTTGCAAATGTTATTTTCTTAGACTAGATCCTAGGATTGCCTTGTAAGACTGAGCACAGAACTATCCTAAAATCTCTTCCAAGAGGAAATGAATATATTTGCTACAGCAAATGCAATTCAACATATTTGGTTAAGTCTTGGGGCTATTTTCCTATAACATCTTGTTTGTCAGCAACACATGCAAAACTCCAGTGGCACAGCTTTGAATCTCTTTGTAAATAATGACACGTAAAAAAATGCAACTACATTAAGTTTCAATGGAAGTAGACTTTGCTTATCAGAGAGTAAAAAAAATGGGGAGGAAATTTTTTGTTCCACTTACTACACATGAGAATTGATTAGAGAAGGAAAAGTCTGAATTAGACTGCAAATGCAAAGGCAGTTTTCATTAATATGATTATATCCCTCACTATGAGAAGTAACATGGTCATTTAAGAGAAGCCAATTTGTGTTTTTCAGTGGAGACTGTACGAAGCCCACAAGGCTTCTGCCCACTGCTCTGCACTCTGTGTGGCTTCTGGAACATTGCAAATCATTGTCCTGAGCTGCCTACTGCAGTGAGCACACAGTCATTGGATTTAGCACCAACTTCCACTTTAGTAAACTGTGGAGTGTAAAACCACACACTACCAATTAGTGCCAACAGACATGACTAACATTTCATAAAAGCTTCCAAGAAGGGGGATTTAGATAATGAAAATGGTTTGATGTGTCTGAGTCATATGGCAGATGAGATGACTTTTCTGTACCCCTTTTCTTCCCACTTGCTGTATATGCATTGCTGAACTGCCATCATTAATTCAATTCATAAATACAAGAACACAATCAAAAAATCTTAATTATTAGAACATTCCCTGCTCAAAAGCTCAAGTCTTCTTTCCACATGCCAACAAATTACTTTTCTGTATATCCTTCAGTATCTGTTCTTCCTGCTTACAAAAATATTCTTGTGCTTTCAATAAAGAAGTTCCAGTGCATTTTCCAGTCAGGTGTCTAACGGGCAGATGGACACAGAGAATAAAACCTGCAAGGCATGGAACAGACTCATCCTATCCATCACATCTTCCTCCACTAAACTTCACTAGCAATGGGATAAGTAAGAGCTCTAGATGCAAAACACAAGAAACAGCATGTTCTCATTTTCCTGAACAGGATGTGTACCTGGGACCTGGGTCTCCCTTGCTATTGATATAATTCTGTCTGTACAAATACATGCTGTTAGCTCTATGTGCAAATATTCTTACTAGCTGGAAGAGTCTGGCCCAGTGCAAGAAAAGCTGTTTATTGTTTCTTCACCTAGCCTGGCGGCTCTGCCAAATTACTTGCACTCAGGCTATCTGCAGATAGGTGTGAAAGCAATTACAGAGATAGCTAGTCTATTTTTGCCTCTTTTCTCTCCTCAAAATTTACCCATTTCAAAAACCAAAGTAAAGGCTTGGAACAAGTAATATTCTGGGCTTCAAAACACATCTCATTTTCGCTATCAGTAACACAGAAGTTGCAAGAAATCTGGTGCTCCTCAGGAATAGCAACAGATAAAACTATAATTTTTGCCACATTTCATCCCATCATTATTTCTTTCTCAAGAATGACAAGAAGAAAGGGATTTCCTTCTGGTTTGTCAGAAGATTGCTTCTTGCACTCTGTAGAAAACCAGCAGATATTTTGTTAAAAACACTCGGTGCAGAGCAGACCTGAGGACCATATGGTTTATTGCAAAAGATTCTCACTGACACATCCTCCTCAAATGTCAGTCCTGTTATTTTGTGGCAGGGATCAATAATCCCTGTGTGGAGGGAGCTCTCCTCCCAGTGAGGCCCAAGGATCTATGATTAGCTGCAACAAGAACAAGGACTGGGCAAAGCTGTTCCAGTAGATTTGGAATCCAATAATGAAAACTCACCTAGAAGCAGCTGACAGTCCTTTAATGAAACTCACAGCAGTGACTCCTGAGCTGAGACACTGCAGAGTGCCTCCACGACCACGGAGATCACATGTGCCACAACTGTGAAGGGTCCTTACATTCTTCCTGCAGGTCATCACCCAGATTTTAGAGAGAACCCACAAGAAGGTTCTGAATCTGAACCTGAAAATGGGGCATCTGTAGCTCTGCTGGTCACCTGATAGCCTTGAACACAATTGCTCTATTGTGGGAGAGATGATTCTCCTCATCACTCCTGTCCTTCTTGACATGAAGATAATCTTATCCTCTCTTCAGCTGTATTTTCTTACTTGCAAATGAGGACAGGGTAACTCCAAACATCACAATTAAACAACACTGACTGCAAAATCCAAATACTTCTGACTGTTCCAGCTTTCCTTCTCAGACCACAGAGCCTGGGTTTGCTAGAGGTATAATTTATTTCATGTGTTTCTTAACAAACATTTTTCACTAGGAAGAATTAATTTGATTAAATGAACTCCTTTATGGTATAAAGTCAATTTGGTAAATAGCCTGCTTCTACATTTTCAAAGTAAAGCTAGACCACATGAATTCTGAACTTAATTCAAACTTCAAAGCCTTTCATATTTTAAGGAAAAAAAAGAATAGTTTAAATTTAAATAAGAAAGATGAAATATATATTCACCCAAGAAAACACACTAACTGCATTTTTTACGCCATTACTTTATAATTTTCAGGAATATAATTTTTTCAGGATTGACCCTTCATGAAAACACAATTTCCTGAAGTACTGAGAATTCACTTGAAGTGAGAATACCATTCCTTACTCAACTCATATTAATAGAAGGTAACATCGGAATAGAATCATGATTGTCATTAACATGTGAATGTTAACATTTATGTGGCTGGTGATGGCTATAAACATTTAAATACTTACCTTCTTCAGTGCCTCTGAAAAGTGGTCCTTATCCTGGTTTACAGCTCTAATAATTTGAAATTATACCCCCCTATATTTAACACTGACTAGTAACTTGTATTTCTGCCTGCATTTTTCTGTGTAACAGTTCAAGGAAAAATGAATGTTTTTTGCAGGCATCACCTTACTCACCTTGCTATGAAGAACAAACAAATGACAAAAACCAAAATCACTAAAAAACAAAAGCACACAATTTCAATATTCAACCCCAATAATGCAACCTGACTGTTTTCCTGGGAAAACACCACAGTGAGTTCTTTCATGAATCAGAGGTCAACAAAAAATGAAAAAAAATTCCTTTAAATGCCTTCAGAGTTGTCAGAGATTTTGATTTAAATGTAACCAATTATTTCTGTATTGTCTACTTTGAATCAGCTTTGGCTTTTAAGATTTACCTTGCAAAAATGTGTCACCTGCTGCAACATGCAAATTCAATAAAATAAGCCTGAATCACATTAACAGTAGCATCACAGTATTGCTGTTATCCTGCCTTCTGCAGAACAAGTTTGCAAAATTCCACAATGCATTTTAACTGCAAATGTATGACCCAAAGGTGGATGTTCATCCTCATTCTTGGCTATCACAACAGCAATCCTTTAAAAAACAATTCAGGAATACAAGGAGTTCATGTACATCTAGGCACTTATTTCCTTATCCACCATGAAGAAAGGAAACTCGGGATGGGAGGGACACGATCTCCTTTCCTCCTGAACATCAGAAAGGCACTGAGCTGTGGTGCAGCTGTCCTGCCGTGTGTCACCTCGAGTTCAGGCAGGGCCAGGGAGCAGCTCCTCTGGGATCCAGGCAGATGCTGCCAGGGGAGACCAACCAGGCTGCTGCAAACACCAGCAGGGAGTTCAGTCGTGCTTGAGAGGAAGCCAGATCCCAGCATAAACCCCAGAGTACAGGGAAGGAAGACACAAGGAACGCTCTCTTCGGATCCGCTCTCTTTGGATCTCTCTTCGGATAATTTTCAGGGCTTATTTTATCATTTAGATATGAAAGAAAGTATTGAATTACTTTCTTTCATATCCAAATGATAAAATAAGCCCTGAAAATTATCTCTCTCTTGATTAATATCCTCCTCAATTTCTCTTGTAAATGAAATGAGACAGTTCATCTTCTGAAGATGAATTAGATGAAGCAGTTCCTGCTCTACCATCACGCCATGCACTTTAAAATCCCTGGCATGCAACAATTACTGTCTCCTAGATCAGTGGGACACATGGAAATGATCTAGTCATGTCTCCAGTAATACTTCCTTTAACTGACAGTGATGTTACAAAAGAACATTTTAGACCAGTTTACTAAATGAGTAAATCAATAACCAGTCTAAACAAAAGCCACAGTAAAATATTCAAGAATATTCTTATTAAAAAAATATATATATATTAAAATAGAACCTGACTATTATTTCTCTCTGTCTCCACACTGCATGAGAATTGGCAAAGCACTCACAAGAAACACACGATGACCTCACAAACCTCGGGGAATTAAGAAGAGAAATTTGCCTGCCCAAGCAAGTGCCTGACATTCAAAAATAACCTCCTGAAACATAACCAGTGTGCAAGAGTTCAGCCAACTAATGGGTTTTAACTAGGCAAAATCAGGCCATTTTTATGTGAGATTGACAGTTTTGGCTCCACACTTCATCTTTTAAATGCCACCTACACCTCAGCTGGGGCACATCAATAGCACCATTGATTTTTTCTCACTTCGGTGAAATTACTCATTTTCTGCACTTGCAATGTTACTGCAAAATAAAGCAACTATTTGAAAACTTGAGAGCATTAGCTCAGTCCTCTTAAAGATACATGCACAACTGTACCTCTGTTGTGGCTAAAGCTTTAATGATACCTGCACACAGCTCCTTTCCTTGTCTCCTAATGAAATTATCCTTCAGAAAAACCCCAATATGACAAATAACTGTTATCTTCTTTATAAATTGAGAAGACCATTTCTGATTGACTGATTTTTTTCTTTTTTCTTTTCTGAACCTTTTCTTTAAACAGAAGAGAAAACACTGGACAAAAGAAAACAGTATGTGGTGTTTTAGGTTAGTTTTGTTTGCTTGTTTGAAAGTTAGGCTGGAATCTCCAGGGCAATTTGTAACGCACAGTTCATATCAGTACAGTTGTTTCTTGTGTGCCTTCCATAACACAGACAAAATAAGTTTTAAATAATTTCCTCTTTGGTCTTACTAGGCGACAGAAATCTGTAAGTCATACTTACAACAGTAAGTAATAACTTAGAATTCCGATATCCACAGTGCTTAACTGCTAAAGTATGAGTGATCCTTAACAACTGCATCTGCTTTAAATTCAACTCTCCTGTGATCCACAGGTCAACTTCACTTCTGCCTTTTCTTACAAGGAGAAATAAAATTGTCAGTCCTTATTATTACAGCATTTGGACTTTAACCATACATCTTCCATAGACTTTTTATGGTGTCTTTGATGAATAAGACTTTGCAGACTATTTGTACGCAGGACCAAAATATTCATAATTGTCAAAATTGCTGATATTGAGATCTTTTACTGTACACAATAAAGAATATGTGCCCTAGCAATATCTGTGGAACCATTATCTTCATTTATATTTCATTTGAAAAAATACCTTCTAAATTCACTTTTTTTTTTTTTTTTGTAGCCAGGAGTTTTTTAGATCAATGTCAAATCAAAAATAGGTATTTACTGAAGCAGACCATAAATAAAGTCAGAATATTTTGCACAAGAAGAAAATTTGCATCAAGAGGCATAGAAATAAGTGGGTTTCTCAGCACTCACAGCAATTGCAAAGAAGAAATTGTATAACATATATGACCTGAAAAAGAAAATTCATTTATAAAGGCTTTGCACATTTTTACATGGTACAAAACTTTCTCCCTAAAGCTAGCAATAACAGTTTGAAGGGAATTACAGGATATAAGAAAAGTCGTAAGATCACAGGGAATTTTTCAAGTGCTGCCTTTGGAAATAATACCTTGTGCATATAATTACTTACAGTTTGCATACCACAAGTTCACATACCTTTTTTTAAAAACAATCTGCATCTGTTAATTTTGCTTGTGTCACCATTAACAAGACAGCATTCCTTCTTTCTCAGGTCTGCAGAGCAGACCTCCCTCAGTATCACAGCACATGCTACTCTCAGGACAGAAATCCTTCACGATGATTTGGAGTTCTGGCTGCTCCAGAGCAGATGGAGGAGTCAGCTCCATTCTCTCTCTGACCTGACCTCTGCCTCAAGGAAAACTTCCCAGCCTGTATGGCTGCTAACATCAGAAGGTCTGCCATTTCTCTGAAATTAAACTCTCTATATTGAGAAATGAACTATTACCAATCAAACAATTATGTTATTTCAACCATTTTTTTTCAAAAGAAAACTGTATGCCAGACTAATTTCAGTATGAGTTTTCTTCAAAACTTTCATCCAAATTCTTTTCCTTATTAAACTATTTGTTCTGTTAACTGTTTGCAGTTCACCTACAATGAAGGCCTCCTTTGCTGTACATTCCCAGCCCTGCCCTGAGAAAGGCTGCACCAAAGCCATTCTGGACCTTACTGACATTTCAGTTATTTACACAATGCAAAGGTAGTTATTTAGATTAGTCAGGAGACAAACAAATTGCTGGGCTATGCACATACAGATTTCTGCAAGCCATATACATAAAGATTTCTATCTGGCTGTATAAATACGAGGGATTTACTCGTTCCAAAAGCTTGCAAATCTTGATTACCCTGACTGCCACAGAGGCTGGACGTGTGTGAGGATTTGTAGTCTATCCTCAGTGAACACGAAGCTAACTAAAGCAGCTTAGACAAGATCTTTTATTTGATGGCAGAGAACTAATCTTGGATGCAATACAAATGTATATAATCTCGAATCACTACAGGGATCTTATCATCCTACTTTTTTCATCATCTGCATGTTTTACCTGCAGCCAGCCTGCAGCCCCCTTCCTCCTCCCCTGCAGTGTCCTGTCATCCTACAGCACCCAGAGCCAGCGCCACTGTTTGGAAAAGGCACTGTCAGATCTCTCACTCATCTCTGCCTCCTCAAACAAAGCTGTGGAAATCATCCCTCTAAATCCTCCCTGATCTCCTTGTGGTGATCTCGCTTCCAGAGCTGTTCAAACATATGGGCAGCAATCAGGCCATATCCAACCTCTCATTTACCAGAAATGTTTAGAACAGCTCTGTGTCCCCTTTTTTGCCTGTACTTTACTTAATTCATACATATGCTTGCCAGTAATTTCAATCTATACATGTCATTCCCTTGACACATTATTACCCTGCTGAAGTGGAAATTCATATCTGTACACATTAGAAAAATAACACTGTGACAGCAAATGTGAAAACTCTTGCATAATAAATCCTCCATATTGCTTGCAAGAAATACCATAACTCATAGAACAACACAAAAATATTTTACATTGAAGCAAGAAAGTACCTATAAAATTAGAAGGGAGATTCTCAGATTTCAGGTGCTTTCATTAAGAAACAATGTTTCATGAACTAAACAGATTTACAGTATTTTTAAAGCATTTCTGAGAAATTTTTCTTGTATGATCAAGATACTTGAAACCACATTTAAGAAAAAACCTTGTAGAAAAGTAAATTTCTGCTTTGGTCACTACTAGAAGCTGCAGACCTTGTTCTAGTTGACTTCCAGTCAACTTTACTGCCAGTCAATGAGAACTGCATGACAAAATTTGCAGAGAAAACCACAGTGCTGACAGAGCAGAGGAATTAATGCCTGAAACCAATGCTTATGCTGTCACTATTCAAGCTCAAGGAATATTTACACAGGATCTCTATCAGAGAATAAATGCACACACAAAGAATTATTGCTGTATTTCCTACTGAACGCATACAAGAAATACTGAAGCATGAGTTACATGCACAAGGAAAGCTCTGGAGAGAGCAGGAGCTTCAAAGGAATACAGCAGAAAGGAAGTTTATTTGTTACAGTAAAAGTCAACATTGCATGCAACACAGCTTAGACCCTCTACTTATTTCCTGATTTTATTGGGACACACTACTGCTGGGTAAAGAAGAAGTGATTATAAAGCCTAATTCTGAACACAGGATTTAAAGACCTGATTAGAAGAGAATTAAAATATTTCTAGAAGGAAAAGAATTCCGTTCATTTTGCTGAAAGGATAGATAGATGAAATACATAAATATACAAGTACAAATATAGATATACTTATATTTATACATATATATATGCAGACTGCAAAACTGTCAAAAATATTACACATTTACTCTGTATTAAATATATGAATATATGTTTATCTATACACAGTGAAAAGTTAGCCCTGATTAGCAGTTCTACTTACTCTTTTATGCCAACTATTGGGCTAATTTCAATTACAGCTCAAGTATTAATGTAACTATAAAATATATAGCAGCAAAAAGAATAAAGGTGTTTTTAGGTAAAACCAGTATAAAAACTCTGAGTTATCCTAAAAACACTTCACCCATTGTCCCACCAATGTGACAATTTGTGTTGTATTTGCTGGCTCCTCATTAGACATTTGTGAATTTATGAAAATATAAAAGCCAACTTGTAACTCATGACTGATGGTCAGAATGGCTGTTTTTACACTGCCATTTCCATTTGTTCTTACGGTTTATAATTTCTACGAGTATTTCCTACACAGGTAGGAATAGCCAAGCTAACCTCACCTGTTCTACAGTTGTTAATATTCGTATTTCTTGAGTAATATGACCACTTCTGTCTATTTTCAAGTTGGATACTGCTTTTTTATATCTCACCTGTGTGTGTGATGCAGATTCATTTTACCTTTCAAATACAAGTAGGAATTTGCCTTCCTCATATATATGGACTCTCAAGGAAATAGAGGCAAGATAACCTCAAGTGCTAGTAGTGTCCTTAAATCCTGCTATGTTACCAAGAGCAGATGTTCAGAATGCAAGGTTCTCAAAGATCTCTAATTCTTTTTCAAAAGAAATGCATTTTGTTCTCCTTAAGTTGCAAAATGAAACTGAAAACTAAATGAAATGGGTTGAAACACTAAATGCTAAAGGGTTAAAGGTGCCCAATATGAAGTGAAACTTCTCAATCGTCATTATTTGTTGTGGTAGCTCTAATCACACTGTGTGCATTAATTGGATTCAGCAAAATCACTTGAGCTTTTAGTGTTGTAAAAGCCTGAACAAATGGATTAGTATGAAAAAATCTGAACCACAAAAAAAAAAAGAAAAAAAAGAAGATAAAGGAAGTATTTTTCTTTCCTTTTGTTTAGCCCAATGAGGGGATTAAAATGATACTTGTTAACTAGAATTGTAGCAGGATCCCAGACAGTTAACTCTGTGAAAACACAGTCTCAAAGGAATATTCCAGACAAACAAGAAGCTATAAAATAAACATATTCCCTTTAGCTACATAGCAAGAACATACGAAACACATTCTACATCAACTCCAGTTCTGTCAAATTAATGCTATGCCACAACTTCCAGCCTATGTTCTAATTTAAATGTATTAAAACCAAATTAAAAAAAAAATATACTGATTTGTGTCCTATTGAGATTTTTTCAATAAAAATTCACACCTAAGACTTTTTGTCGTACAATTTATATAACTAATAATTCCTTAAAAACAGGTGTGAGAATGAAAGGTTCAGTGTAACCCTAGGCCTAGAAATGCTAATTTGCAATTTCATGCTAAGTCAGCGAATGAGAAGCAAAAAAACATTTCCTCCAACTGAATGAAAGAACGAAAACCAGCAGCTCTCCCAGGCTGCTCTGGGCACCACACGAGACAGAAGCGCTGTGTGGGCTCACGCAGTGACAGGGAATTCCATCTCCAGGGAATTGCATCTCCCTTAACCTGCCCTGCCGGGAGTCCTGCCCTGCTGGGTGCACTCCTGGAGCAGCTGTCTGGGGAGCAAAGGTTCACAGGATACCTGCATGTTTCAAGCCAAGACAGTCCTAATGTCTGTATTTCCCTTGCCAGAGGTAATGCTGATTATCAAATGCCAGCCCTTTAATGCCAGCTGGAGGGAGGTAGGGGCTGGTTTGGAATAAGGTAATTGACACAGATCTAAAAACACCGCCAAGCGTAAGAGAAATGATGTTTGCTTATTTTTCTGCACGGATGAAGGACAGCTTGAATGATTCATCCTTAAGCGGGTAAACAGAAGTGGGGGTCTGAATTGAATTGCAACATAATTTCCTTTAAAAGCTTGTTGAGAACCTACAGCTACACTGTATTGTGGCAAGGACTGCGAGAAGGACAAACACTACTGGCAAGCGCTGGAAGTATAAACGCACAGGACTGAGCTAATGTTGAAGATGGGAAAAGCCCAGGCAAGAACTAATTTCTGGTTCTGTAGCATCAGTTAAACCCTTTGAGAGTATAACTGCTCTGCAGCAGCAACAGTGGACTCCCTGAGGACAAGCTCAAGACTTCTTCAGTAATTCACTCAGTAATTATGTCCAAAAAATTAGAAAAAAGTATGGTAGCAGCTTAGTATAATTTCTATTTTAGGACTTACCCATGTTCAGAGCACATCTGCACACTGTATATCTCATTTGGTGTTTAGAAGCCATATTGTACAGAAGAAAAATAGCTAATTTATTCAGTGCTTTTCAAATTAGATTTCATACTGAACACTTCTGAAAAGCACTAAACTACTCTAGCTTCCATAGGCTTCAATGATGACTGAAATGCAGAAGAATTGAAATTATCTTTGTAACTTAACATATATAGATTAAGATCTCCATATTTGAAATTTTTCATACAGTTAAATGAAGAGGCTGTGTTTGAACCAAGGCTCATATAGGAAAAACCTTCAAAATTAGTGTTTGTTCAGCAAGAGAAATAAATGTTATGTCTACCTTGCACAAATGAATAAATCTACTTATGTCAATAAACACTAATGAAATGAATGGAACTAACATTGATTTCAGGGCAGCCAGGACTTTGCCCAATGTATTTACTCTGAACAAAACTGTATAAACACATTAATTGACTGCAAGCAGAGGGATTCAGAAAGATACAATATAAATGCTGCTGGCATTTTTTTTTTTTTTTAACCAATGCCTTTGACAGAAGCCTCATT
>VZRF01007424.1:483707-525801 GCA_013396875.1 Vireo altiloquus
ATTATTTTTTGAAGTAATTTTCTCTTTAATTTCTATATTTTGAATCAAATAAATAAACTATTATTACCAAGTTCATTTTTGTGAAAATCAAACTTTATTCAATAAAAACATAGGTGCTTCAGTTCATTCACAGCACATGACCAGCCATGAATTCAACCTACTTTGATTTTTATCCTTTATTACTTTTTATTTTATGAATTATTCATTTTAATATTTATTCTAAAGAGGTATTTTGTATTCTGATTTTTCTAAACTACTTGATACTTACCAATAAATGTGTAACTCAGAATAATTTGTAAATTACATCAAATTTGTATGTGGAAAGATGGCCAGGGGTAAAATTATGGGAAACTGAGAAGTTATATTCACATCCTAACAGAGGCTATAATGATACGGAAATTATAGGGTAAAACACAGCTGCTGCTCCCTGGATGGAATGGAGCTGGCAGCTCCAAACCTATTCCACGATGATTCCCCATGGACACAATCTGCAACCACAGCACCTGCTAAGGAGGGTGGAAGGGAGGCTTGAGTGGGAACACCACAGCCAGGCTCTGGAAACCCTCACAGGGAGGGAACTCGAGGGTACTCTGCAGCTGAGGAAGCCCAAAGCACCTGTCCACCGAGGGAGAGAGGAGCTGATGTCCTGAGCCAACAGCCTGGCTGCCGAGCCAACAACTGGGGCCAAGCCACTCGCCTCAGATGAACTTGGTTCATCTGAAGAGGAAAAAGGTAAAGGCATCATTTGTGCAGTTTTAGGAGCCTGGTTCTCCGGTGCACAGGGGGAAACCAAGGATTTTTTGCTTCCAAAAGGATTTCTGAGTTAGAGTACACTGGTGTGAAATCAGAAATTGAGGTGTTCAAGTCACCGTTAGCCTTTGATGGAGAAGCAGGAGAAAAACTTGAAATGCAAGTTGATGGATTGAAAATTATCATCTTAAAACTGAAGCTGAGCAGTTTGAAGCTCTGCTCGCTGCTGTGGAGCACAGAGAGAAACTGGTGGAGAAACTGCCTCCAGTGTTTCAGATCCTCCGTGGCACTGTAAGTCAGCACATTACACAGACCCCGAGACCTGGGACAGAGATATTTGCTACAATAATGATGATGATAAAACCTTAGAGAACCCTGATTCCGAATGTCAGCTTTAGGAAAACAGAAAGACCCAGAATTACCACTTCAATAACAGGGAAAATGTTAAGTTCAGCACAAACAGGAGTGACAGGACTTCTTCCTAACTGGAGACTTCATTTAAAATAGGCATTTAAAGCTTTGAGAAAATGCTAGTCAATCTCACATCCAAGAACAGTGACAAGAAATGAAAGAAACATGTTAATCATTGAGCAATCAAAGAGCTGTCATCACAGTTAACTTCTTAGGCTGAAATGTAAATATAAATGTTGAAATGGATTAAAATTATCACAATGTACAGGCAAAGTTTTCAACAGAATACTTTGGCTGAAATATAAGTTCTAATCACAGCCATTTATATAGCCATCTAAAATGTAAGAATTAATAATTTTTATTTATTTTTAAATGCGTTGATATAATGTATCTGGGAAGACTTCTGCTTAGCCATTTTTAGCCATGATGCCAATGTGATTTAAAGTCCATTTTGTAAGTTTACATACATATCAGAGACCAGAGAGACCCTGATAACTCTGACAACTTTGAAGTCTATTACTGAAGCAAGGTAATAGATAATAATTAATATGATAATTAAAGGCATTTCTGCTAAGATAGTTTATGCTTTCAAGAATTAAGGAAAGGGCAGTCAACTTTTTCACATTTTGTTACATACTTTTACCATTTCGAATGATTTAATTAATTATTATGAAATCGAGATTATTAAATGTTTTCAAAATATAAGATTTTTGTCCTTAAGTTTCAAAGCCTGTGCTTCAGCTGTATCCTGTGTGCAGCAGCATTGTGAATCAGAGTGGAGTGTGAGAAAGGCAATATAATTGTTCCTTCAGACAGGGCTAACAGCAGAGCTTGTTACTGAAGTTGGCAGTGCTGTTGCTGACCTGTTATCTCTGACACAGGTACAGGAATGAGTTCAGTGGCCATACAGTGGCTGCTGTATCCAAATGACTGAAATTCTAGTAAGGAAGATGAAAAGCATGAAGGAGAGGAGCAGCCACCGGGTATGAATCAGGATTTCTGAACTGACTCCATCTGATACTTCCATTCCCCTCTCCCTACACAAGTGTGGTGTAAGAATAAAGTGAACATGGGAAAGAACAGAGTTGAATGTTTCTGTGGGAGACTGCTAAGAAAACATACAGATTAATACAATGATTTCACTTATTGAGTAGTTTCAGCATAATTACAGCTATATTAAGACTGTCATAGTGAGGCATCAACAGTGCCATCATAATGCCTACATAAAAGGTGACTCATCAGAGCCCTGAAATTCAAGTGAAACACTTACTGTCACTCAAAATGCTTTAGGAAATGAAAGCCAATTTTTGCAGCCTAACAGGCTAACTCACTATGCTATTTTAATTATTTTTCATTCAGGCAGATTTTTCTTGGCACATAGAACCAATGCATCAAGGAGAAATTTCTTTTGAAAAACCACACGGCAAGATAGTATGAATTGAGGAAGCAAGAGTAAAAACAGAAAACAAAAAAAAAAGAAAGAAGATGTGATCTCAGATTCTAAATACTGAAGATTTACAAAAAAGGGAACAAGGGAAAGAAGGAAAACCTATAAGCCTTTAAACTTATACACAGTCACTTAATAACTGTACATATTTTGCTGAAAATGTGTCTGACAGAGAATTATGCAACAATTACTTCTAAGCCTGTAAGTAAACTTAAAAGCCATTCAAAAATCCATGTAACATTTCAACAGTTATTTAGTATTCCAAAAGCATAGAATATGGGGGTAAAAAAATCCACTCATTCCCTTATATAGTGCAGAACATCATGTATACCATATCTGTGAACACCCAGCTATGTGGGGGAAAAATACAGTGACTTCCAGCTTAGTGAGACGTGACTTTTTCAGTGAGTGACCTCCACCTCAACAACAGACGAGCCTCAGCAGCACTTCCCTCCTCCCTGCAACTCACTCCTCTCCAGGAAATCCACTCTGGCTACTCCTTATGGAGACTCCAGGTGATTTTGCCTTGTTTGTTCTCACACAGGCTGACAGTATTTTCAGCTAGAGAACTGTATGCACTCACCTCATAGAGCAGAAAAGCAGAGGGAGATGGTCTTCCACCTGATGGGGGAAAAAATCAAAACTGCTTTTTTTTAAATGAAAAAAGATATCTTTTAACAATCATGTTCAGTTTGTTTCCAACTTTCTTAATTGTTGGATAATGTGCATCTTTAAAACTTTTAGTGAAACGCAGGAAATTCACATTGCTATTCCTAATAAAGGTAGAAAGAGATTCCATCATAAACACGTACATTTAGATATTATTTCAGCTTTGAATCAGCCTAATAATAGAGTAACTTAGAGAACTGTACTAAGGTTTTGTGAATTTCTTTTTGATAGCACAAAAAGAATTATAAGAAAACCTATGAAAACCCATGAGCTTTGGAGAAATATACACTTTCTTTACAGGCTCTCCAGAATCATGTTTAACTGAAAATTAAAATTCTTTTTCAATAAAAGATAAAGTTTTTTAGTTCATTCTTGTGCTTTTTAATAATAGTGTAATCTATAAGATTTAATCTATAAAGTTATACTGTTTAAGTATAGACATAATATTGCCAAGTGTTCCATTAAACAAAATAAAGGAGGCTCATTTTCTTTCAATTATCAAAATCTGAAAAAATTCTAAATTTCAAAGTAATGTATTCTTACTTCAACAGAAATTTTCATTTTCCAATCAGTTCTTGAGAACATATTTCTATAGCATTATCATACACCAGAGTTTACTTTCTTTCACATGACCTAAAACATTTTGTCTAAAAGTGTAATTTTCAATACATTTACTTAAATGTGCTTAACAGTTTGTCAAGGTCAGTAACACACTATCACCTCAGATGCTTTTTGAAATTATTCCTCATGATGCCTGTATTATGAAAAAACACAAGGGAAAATAAATGGATGAAAATTGTGATAGGTAACGAATAAATGAGAAGACGCTGACCATCAGTTTGCTTATTTGAGAAATACCGAGGTAAACTGTAATGAAGTGAAATAGCTGCTAAAAGGAGCTGATGCAGTGGACAAATAATGGTGATTAGTCTCCTATCCATAGCAAAGATTTCAATGGAAAGTTTGTTACTGAAGTATTTTTTTAAGAGCTCAGTCCTTTTGAGTGGTTCACATCATGGTCCTCCCTCAGGACATTTAATATCAGGCAGCACGGACTCTCTTCTGCTTGGATGGGAACACAGCATGAAGCTACAACTGTGCCTGGAAATCAACATCAGAGCAGGTATTCCTCCTTTGGGTGGCAAGGTACCTCCAGACAGAGGGTTTTATAAATACTAAACTTGTGAGATTTTCATTCCAGTTACACTATTAATAATGAAGGAATGTAACCTACATAGTAACTGCTCCATGCAAAGCATCCTCCTTCCAAGCAACATCCCAGGATTAGACTGCGCTAGCCTACTCTAAAAATAAAGTCACCCATCATGTGGCCTTGCACCAGCTATGAGTAATCTGTTTTCTTCCATCTCCAGCTTTCCACTAACATGGCAGTTTGGAACACAAGTCTTTTCCTGAGCAGAAAATAAAATAGATGTTAAATGAGTGAGACTAAGGCCGGGAAAACTGCTTGCTTTGCATTAAGGGTTGCCTTACAATGACACCTAAATGTATTTCCATGGAACTGCTCCTTCCAAATTCTATTGTAAAATACAGCAAAAGGATTTTTTTTTTTTAAGTTACGTAACAAGAACCCAAAATTAAAGCATTCACATACTCACTTATATTGTAAAAGCACAAAAAAAGCTTCAAGCAATAAAATAGCATATGGCTCTTAATTAGTTTTCAAGGGTTACATTTTGTCACCATAAAATGGGACAGAAACAGGAAAGCAGAAAAGGCAGAATGCTCTCCAGAGGACTATGTAAGGGTGTGAACAAAAATTTAGTCTCCAGAGCTCATGGTCTGCATCTTGTACTCAAACATTAATCTAAAAGGAAGCACATGGTGACAAATTACAATCATTCTGACTGATGAAAATGAAGGCATAGAACAGAAAAATTGGCATTTTACAGATAATATTAATAACAGATCTAATAGATCAAGAATGACAAAGGAAATTAAATCTTTTTGAAAGTACACATGTGTTGGACTTCCAGGAAAAAAACCAAAACAGTCTGACAGCAAAGACCAGGGAAGTTTTTTCTTTGGTTGTGGATTAGATCTTTCTTGTACTTTTATTAGTTATGGGACTCTGAGGACTTAATTAGTTGAAGTTAAAATTAATTCTGGTCTTTTTCTCTTTGTGCATAAGCAGAGGAGACATCTTGGAATATGTGCTGACAGGTGGATAGGTTACTAAAGACTGTTCTCCAAAAGGCAAGTGATGCTTTATGCCCCTAGTACTCATCTCTGAAAACTATCTTCAGTCCAAAGAACACTGTCAGAAACTACTCAAAGAATCCTGTATTTACCTGGGAAGAGTGTAATGATTCGCTAAATAAAATGTTTTCCATTTTTAACTCGAGGATTTTCCTTTTTTTTAATCCCTCGTACAAACAGAAACAAACACACACAGAGACCTTGGAGCAATCAAGGTCACCAGTACAGTGGTCATTTTTGGTTGGCTAAGCCTAAAAGGGCAGGCTGCATTATTTGTTATCTTTTGGAAACAATGAGGAAAAACCCAATGCTATCCATTACAAATCCTCATGGTAAATGTAACTCATCCATAAAAAAACTTATAGATGCAAAAAATCTTTAAGTGTCTGTGAGATTTATTCACATCTTTACCTTAAGAGAAAAAAGGCAACCAGACAACTTCCTACTGGAGCATATTTAAAAGAAATTATGGACTCAAAGATAATTTCCAAAAGTGACATGAAGAAAGAGAGATCTGATCTAAGACGTGCTATCTCAAATTTGCATCAAAGCTCCCCATGGGCTGCCATGAGCAGCCTGAGCTGGCACCATTCACACCTCTGTGGCTGGGAATTTCAGCTCACACTGACTGCAGCAGCATTGCAAGGGCTGTCCTCTAGGAAAGGAGGAGTTGTGTGTTTACCATATGTCAGCCATTATGCCCAAACTTGGCTTTTCAGAAAAGAAATGCCTTCCTGAGCATGGAAAGCTGAACTATCTGGAGCACAGGTTTTGTATAGTCTTCACAAAAATTAGAAGTGAAAGAATAAAAATTCAACACTAAAATTCTTTCAATATCGGCTTCCTGCAGATCTATGAATCTATTCTAGTTTACTTTTACACATATTATGAATTAATTCATAGAGGTATAAAAAAATAATGTGTGAGGAAACAAGGCAAAGTTGTACCTATTTCCTTCTCTCATTTCAGCTGACCACTTGTCTTTTGTAAAGAAACAGCAATCACTAACAATGTGTGTGCATTCAAAAACCATAAATGTAAGTTCCCTTCGAAGGTATACAAACAAACAAACAGCTTTTATAATCTAAAACATTTTCCTTTCTGTTTGAAGGTAACAAGACAAAACAAAAAAGGTCTAACACCCCATTTCAGAATCTTGAATCAAAGCCATTAGTGGTGACAGGCAGGATAAGAGGGGTGGACATATGAACTCAAGGGTTCTATGATGACAAAGGGAGAATCAAAAGGATTATTGACTCTCACCTCTGAAACTAACTCTGAAATGGGCTATTGGTACATGGAAAGACCCCAGTCAAGGATATGATGTACATTACTCCAGAAGGCCTGAAGATACCTTTGAAAATTAAAAAAAAATCATTTAAAATCATTTAAACTGCCAGAACAGTTTGAGAACATCCCAAATGATTTAAAACATCCCTCTGTCTCATCCCTCACCTTCTAGTTACCTGCCACTTTGTGTGTTTGCCTCACACACTGAGGACTTGCTCCTGTGCTGGAATTCACATTTTTAAGAGAAAAGAGACATGAGATTCCTCTAACCAGCACCTACTGTGTACTCATCAACATCTAAACTAGTCTACTAAACTTTCTTTTTTGTCAGTGAAGACACCTAGGAGAGAGATACAATAATTCACCTAAACTCTTAGACAGAGCTGCGATTGAAAAAAATCTCAGAGGTGACAGAAAATGAAGCACATGAAAACTACAGTCATCACACATTCATCACACTTCAGTCACCTCTCTTAGTCCACTTCCTTCTTTTTCCCTCTTCCCCAGAGCTGTATGTAGTCCCATCCTGAACTTCTCACAGTCATGTGTTTAGACACACAGTAGAAGACATTTTTTCATATCTAAATCTGTTTTTCTCTACTCTAAATCATGAAGGTCCAAAGAAAAATGGTAGTTTTCTTGAAAGGTAGGCTTCTCCGGACTAATATCCAAATTCCCTTCTCTAGGAATCCTGAAAATAAGTCACAATTCTACATTTCATTAAAATATAAAGCTACATTTATGTATGGTGGCTTCTAAGTGCTCCCTCCCGAAGTCGAAGTGGCTCACACACCTCAGTGTCCAGCAGTCGCCATGGTCATTGACCCCAAAGCCAAACTATTCCCATGTGTGTCTGCTGCTCTGCCTACTTTGCCTAAAGACTCCTATTTCTTCTGGATCATGAAGGTCACACTACACAACATATTTATTCTGACAAAATTGTAGAAATCTGACATGAAGAGAGAGCCAACAGCAAGCTTGACAGTGATTGAATGTAACTGCTTTGAAGTTACACCAGATTTAAACTGACTGTATCCTATAATATTTGGGAATGCACTGCACAAAACTGCATTTTTTTTCTTCCTATTCATCTATGAAGCACATTTTAAAAATAAATCTGCCTTTTTTTTTTTTTTTTGTCACTGTAATAATTGGAGTCCCTGAATACCTTAGCATTAAAAAAGTCTGCCTTTTACAAAGCTGCTGAAGATCACTGAAATGTAACCTTTATGATAGGTCAGTAAACTTCAGATCAGTAAACACAAATATGCCTTTGCCTCCAGTGAATACATTCCATTTTAAGATCTGTGTTCATCCCATCTACAAATTTAGTGCAAGCAGTCACATTTTATTTTCTCTCTTTAAAAATGCCCAGAGATTATCTCTATGCTTTGATTTGCTCAAATAAAAGGCTATTTGAAAAAGTTCGACACAAACATCTCCTGCAATTCTCAATAAAAACCATATTAGAGTTGAATATTTGATGCATCAAATTATCTTGACTGGAAGCCTACTAAATAAGAAAAAAACTCATGCACTGCATTTTTCTTTAAACAGAACTCATTTCTGTTCTACACACTTAGTTAAAATTAATCACAAACAAAATTGCGGTGGCAATTAGTTTGCATTTCACTACCTGTATCACTGACTTTATGTGGAGATGTATTTTCTTCACTACCCAGCAGTTAATTCACTGCAGAGGCAGGACTCATGCAGAGTGGCTACCATTCCTTTAGTATTTGTTAGTGTCTCTCCTGGCCCTCTAAATACCCACTACATGATTTTACAGTATTAGCTTCAGCATCGTTGCCACAATCTACAACTGAATTCTAAACATAATACCAGAACACAGGAGTTACATGTTTTCAAACACTAAATTAAGTGTACTGCACACAGGACAACCCGGGGCACATGTGCAGTAAGGTGACAAAGTTGATGGCTCCAAGCAGAGATTTTTCTGCACAACAGAAACACAACAGTCCAATTGTTTGTATAATATGCTGACAGTCTTTGAAAATTACTAAAGCACTCCAGAAAACCATAAAAATAGCTACTGTTGTTGTATTTCTTCCCCACCGAGACTCAGGAAATATTCCCAGAGCTCCAGCTCCAGGATTTTAGACTGTTGAAGGTAGGCAAGTTCATAAAATGTATGTGAGGTATTTTGTTAAAATATAAGGCTGGAGGTGGAGAGCTGCCCCGGTACACCAGAGGCCTGGGACGGACCAAGCAAGTGCCCGTGAAGAGACCACTGAGAAGTGCTTAAATGTTAAGCATTGTAGACTCAGAAGTTGCACAAATTCGCTGGTTCTGATTCACCTCTTGCTGAGAGCAGCTGATGCTGCGAAGTTGTGTAATGTGTGTGAGCAGGGAACAGCTCAGAGACAGCCGCAGACAAGGGCAGGAACAGCCATTTCGTCTGCTCTGGCACTAACTGGAGCCCTCGAGAGAAGCAGGAAGAAGCAGCTCCATCGCTCAAGGCAGCAATTGAAAGAGCCCTGCCAAAGGATCACTGATGTGAAGAGGGAAGCAGGAGAGAGCCTGCACCCAGAACTGACAGGGCAACACCAACACATGGCTGGGTAAGGCATTTCTCTGCCTTAACTACCTGCGTTGTTGGCATATTCTGACTTGTAAATAAAAAAGAGCCAGATTAAATCCACCTGACTTTATTACTTCGGATAAAGGAGATTCAGTACATTTGTAACAAATAAGAGCACCCAGCAAAACCTTAGCTATGCTTGTATAATCTCAAATTTTTAAAAAGAAAACATTTATTCTACATGGAAAACATTTCAGAGCTTTCAAAGTATGTTCTTCTTGAAAAGAAAAACGACTTAAGAAAAAAGAAACTTGAAACCATAAGAAAGTTAATAAGAAAACACGAAAGCCTTCTATTTGTAATTCAAAATACATTAGAACTTTCCGGCTGCACCTCCTCAGTGTGCTGTTCCTAGCACTTCAGTTAGGCAAGGCATTTAGGGTTGAAAACCTAAGACTGCAGGAGACACAGGTAATTGTTTTGGTATTATCCTTAATTTTCCCAACAATCATTGCCAGAAAGAGAAATGCAAGTAAAGGCTTTTTTTTATTCTCATTACAAACTCTATCTTTCTGAGGCAATATCAGAATTTTAATGACTCATATATTCTGTGAATGAGCATAATGAACACTACCACTCTGACACTTTCAGTGTTCTGTGATTTGATTTGTTGGCAATTCCTATTCTCTCCTGTTTACAACCTGCAGGAAACAGGTGAAATATCTAGCCAGTCAAAATAGTGAATATTTATAAGACTCAACTTTATGGATTCATTTTACCCCTCCAGTACAGTGGAGAGCTTTACCTTATTACACATTTTCAGAAACCATTATGCACGTGCCCAAGCAACAGCAATCTTTCCAAGAGCAGCCCTATTATGAGGTGAAACAGCTTCAGGGGAGAACTTTGCCATAAGTTTAGAAAGTCCCAAAAGTTTAAACTTTTCCACTTTATAAACCAGACACACAAATGGTAATGCCCCTTCCTCGATACGGGGCTAAAATGAATTTTTACATTTGCAGTTTCTAGCAGTTGTCTCAAGGACATTGGGAGAAGACCAGGGCATGGATGGGCTGGGGATGAACCAGCTGCAACAGGAAGGTGCCCAGCAGCATTATATGGCAGAGGGACCAGTCTGTCCCCTCAGGGCCATCAGCCAGCATGGTTCCACTGTCAGGATGACCCTGCTGTCCTCCAGATAAGGGCTGATATCCATGCCTTTCATGCTAAGAGGTGCTCCCCATGTGATTCATACCTGACTGCTGGGTTGCAATGGCTGGATCTTGTCCATTCCATCAGTTACCTCAGCTCTGCCCTTGCTCTGACACAAAACGAGGGAGACCTTTGATAAAGGTTCCCTGAATTGAAATAGTTGATAGCATCTGGTAAAATTAATATTTTAGGGCTCTTAATTCCCTTTTTAAATGTATTAAACAGAAAAGCCTCTAATTTTGTAACAAATACAGAGAGTACAAGTCCATATGCTTATTGTCTAAGCTTTCAGCAAATAAACAGACACATATCACACCTCTACTTTAGGAAACTTCTAGTCACACAATAATTATCTTAGTATGACTGCTCATGCAGCATGCTGCATGGCCAGCACTAACACGGAGCTCTCCAGTCCCTCCACACAGCACAAAGCAGCAATATGAGGTCTCCTCAACATCTCTTTTTTTTTCTGAACTGGAAGAAAAAAAGAAATAGAAATTGCTGGGCAGGGTAGTTTAGTCCCTGTCCTCCAGTGCTCTCTGTTGGAAACGCGGCCTTGCTGATAATTACTCCTTTCAACTAGTTTATAGTGAAATCCATCCACCTATTTGCATTTCACCTACTGGAGGATGGAAACAAATCCTTTTTGCAAAGCTTGCTTTCCTTCATCTGTATCCAGACCTCAAAACCCAATCATTTTTGGTATTTCAGATTTGGACAGCTAACTTTCACATGAAAAGATTTTTTTATGTCTTAATATCTTAGACAAAACATAATTTTAAAAATTAAGTGATTTTTTATATATTTTTAAATGTTTAAAAAACAATTAGAATCCTCTTTTCTGAAAAAGACTCCTTTATTATCTGTACAGCCGTTTAAAACTGTTTTATTCTTTCTGAATTATGCAATCACCTGAAATGCCCCAGCATTTTAAAATTATCTTTGTAATTTTTTTTAAGTGCTGTTTGAAACAACAAAACATGCCTCAGCAAGGAACAAGATGCGAGCACGCACATTAAGGATGAAATCCCATCGATACATTTCATATACATAAAAAATTAATGCAAGATGAATGGTGAACACTGAATAAGTGGCTTTTTGCACAAAGACTTCCATGTCATATTTCTGGCTGATGACAGAGGTCTATTAACAAAATTAAGTAACAACCTTGCAAGTTTATGAAATATTAATATATTAGGGAATAAAAGAAAATAGGCTTCAGACAAAACAAAAATAACTCACCTATGGTGAATGTGAGAACGGTGAATTCATATGTATTTTATTGTAAAATACTAAATCTGGTTTGGTGGCTTAAACAGAAATGTAGCAGGCCAGGAAGAGATGGCGTCAACCTAGATAAAGGACATAGGACTGAAGATAATTTTCTCTTTTTAAAAGGGTCAGGAAGCAATAGGGACAGTAGACTTTGATCCCTATTTTGAGAACTGGTTGAATCCAGTCCTCCTCCGACAGAGAAGCACCCAAATTTATGCTGAGGATGTCACTGCAGAGTAAAACATGAATTTCAGTGGATGTATATGGAGGTACTTGGCCGAACTCTATGTAGGGAGTTCTGAGCCACTGCAAAGGAGGTCAGCTTAGATGGAAGGAACCCTCCCCTCTGAGTTTTACACTCCCGAGTTCAGAAAACAATCCAGAATTTAGAACAACTCTGCAGGACAGCACAGGGAACATCAAGAACAGAACTGCATTAGCAAGGGTTTTAAGGATCAGAGGGATAAGTACAGGCAAACAAATACCTATTGGAAGGACGGTATTAATGTACTTCTTTTGCTAGTTAAAATACTATTTGAAAACACTTGTTTTTCGTGTCTCATATCTATCTGTCCATCCATCCATCCATCCATCCATCCATCCATCCATCCATCCATCCATCCTTTCTTTATTTCAGTTCCAGGTCAAAATGAAACACACTGCTCTCTGAGTGGCAGGGAAAACCATGCTTTCCCTCTGGTGTCTAAGAACTGATATCCCAGATTCATTACATCTCACCAGAAATGTATGATGTGTTAAAGAAGTAATTGAAAATAAATATTATACTTATTTGAAATTACAAACCACTTCACACTGTTAATTACTTAGGCAAGCTGTGTATTTTTACACTTGCAATCACTCATAGAGATGAGATTACTGCTAAAGCAGACTCAAAATAAATATACATGCCAATAGATGCCAAAAAAATGAAAAATTAAAAAGAATGTTTTCCTCAAACATCTTGAAGATATTGATTTGTGAAGAAAAAGAATCAGTCCCCCTAAACTTCCAGGATTAATAAGGAGTAAGAATAATTTACCACACAGAGCAACATATTAAAATCTACAAATGAATATTGGAAAAAGAGGTTTAAAAAAAATACAGGAAAAATTAAACATTGCAGCAAGAATGAAATTATTAGCAATGTTACTTAGATAATGGCAGGACAATGTGATTATCACATTATTAAAATGGGTCACTATTAAACAAAATTTCCCTGTGATGTATTAAAGATAGCCACCCCTTCTTTACAATTGCATAAAACAAAAATAAACATGTCAAGGATGCATTCTCACTGAACTTTTGAAAGAGTGTCTTCCTCTAAATAAGAGTAGAATAACATCTTCAGGTCTATTTAAGAGGACACAAAAGCAGGTCTTTATGAGCTTCAGTGGGCACATTTTCATATATTTTCAGGAACTCCAACACACAAAATCTTTAACTCAAGATCACAGGTAATACGGTCAAAAGCAATTTCACAACCTTTGCAATCACAGCCTGATGACACCAAAAGTATTCCTGCAATTATACAAGTTTCCCAAAAGTCACTATGATTTATGGGCTGAGTGATTTGGCTGTGTCTGGAAAACTTTCAGAGCATGGCTTATAAAATTATGTATTTTGATCCAGTAAGAAAGAACTACGAAATGAATTTTAATGTCTCTCTAGTGCAGGGCACGGAGACAAGGAGAATATTCCTTCCTACACCTACTTCTCTGATTTCTTACGCCAGTCACAGAATGATTCTACAAGGTCTCCATTAAAAAGTACAGAATAGATGCTGCTGTTTCCTGCATTTTAGATTGATTATTCTGCAGCTTTTCTACCTCTGTAATTCAGGGAGTGTTTGAATGTGTACTCAAGTAAAGATGTATTCAGAATGTATAAGGTCTTTCCTGCTTTCAAATGTGTGACACATCAGCATGGTGTAAGTGGTAATATTCACCTAATATTTCCATGCATTTCTGGGTCTTCAGTAAGCTAGGAAAACTTTCAGCTTCAGTAAAAATTCTTCTATTGATTGTTTGCTTTCCCCAACTAAATAAAGAAGCATCCTACTGGGAGGGTCAAAAAGAATGTGACACTTATTTTACTGTTTTAGAAGATAACCATAATACTCACTAAGTGTGTACAGTAATGACCTTGGATATGGTTGATGCCAACTTCAGTACACTGGCCAGTGACCCAGCTTTGTTAATTATCTCCATAATAGCACTTTTCTTCAACAGATAAATTTAGAATAACTTGGATAACAAAGGAAATGTCAATCGTATATTCTAACTTTTCACTGATAATTCTGTTATAATGTTCAGAGCATTAAATGTTTTGAAGAAAAAAATATTAATGTTAATATAAATTTTGGACAGAGAAATCCTTCTTTATAAACTAAGTGGGTTTCTATGAAAAATGAGCTTTGTATTAGCTCTTTGACAAAAAAGCCCAAAACTTGGTTGTTTCAGACCACAGATTGTACAGTAATTGTCTTGAACAATTATTATTACACATCCTGTCACTGAGTGAAAAATTAGGTGCTTGTCCTGGGCATTGAATCAAAAACTGTCACCTCTCCTCAGAGCTCCACAGCAGCATCTCCTATTCCTAGTTACACCTCTATGACAGATAGAGCAACAACTCACATCAATAGACCACGGCTGCAGCAATGCCCAGGTTATTCTTTGAGCAAGAGACCTGCAGGTTCATTTACACCTGTATAAATTATGCTGTAAGCCAACTGCACACAGTTTTATTTCAGGGACAACAAACTTCGATAAATTGAGCTATGATCTTTCTAGACGTTAATAGAATATAAATATAAAATGTTATAAACTACATTGGAAGTGGTGTTGTCCTCTACTTTTTTCCTTTTTGTATTAATGCTGGCTACCAACCATAAGAGAGCATAAGAACAAAGGAAAACAAACTAAAGGGAGCTCTTAAAATGGCAAATATTCAAACATCAAAACTTTTTATTACTATGATTATAATTTGTTCTGGGCTTCAAAATTATTACTCATTTAGAAATTCCCACTGAAATATAGTGGTTTTGGTTTTGCTAGATTATTACCCAAGTTCAGAAGCTGGACCTCAAATTACTAGTACTACTGTAGAGTAACCCACACGTTTTGACAAGAATTTTGCCAGTTTGTGCAGAAGTCGAGTATTTCTCTTCCCAGCCTGGAATCACTGTTTGAAAAACTGAAGTTTTTTACGCAGCATTCCCCAGACAGAAGATGAGACTCCAGTTAGAGCTTCCTGACCTTCCCAGCTCAGTTTAAAGCACTTCCCAGTACCACCAAACCTGTTACTTTCCCAGAGCTCCCAGCACTTCCTGACTTCCAGACCCAGGTAACAAACACAGTGCTTGGCAGCAACTTCCTCTTGAATTTTATTTGAAAACTGTTCCTAGGTTGAGATATCAGAGAAATTAATGATCCAACAGAGAAGTATTTTAAACAATGCCCGTGCAAAAGCACCTGACTGTTGGGAACCCAGCTCTGAGAGTTGAGAATAACCAGGGGAAACAGCAAACTAAAAGCACAGGGACAAAGCCATCAATGTGTTAGGCCAGAGTTCACTGCTCTTGTCCAGCAGCACTCACTCAGTCAGAGGGAGGCAGGGCTGAAACAGGGGAGAGGCACCTCCCACTGAAGAGGTGCTTGTGACACAGCGGGACAGGGGGCTGCACCCTGAGCACCAGCACTGGTATTCCAAGCACAAGTTCTAGTGAGTGAATCCAATCCAAAAAGGCACTTAAAAATCAAGATTAAATCAGTAATCTACTATTAACCCCAGTCACTCACAGCTGCAGTGTTCGACAGCAACACATCCCGCTTGACTTGCCTTGGCAACCAGTAAGTGACAAGATTTGTAGCCTTTTCTGTTCATTACATGAAAATTATTAATTACTCTTTAACATTTCTCCTGAGACTGGTAATTTTCAGGTGCTATCTAATAAATGAATCATTCTGGTTAGCTGAAACATCTCAATTGTTCATTCCAACTTGGCAAGCTCAGCATTATCACCAACGCACAAGCCCTGTAAAATTCAACGACCATGGCAAATAGCAGCTCCAGATGCACACTCAACACTGTAATTAAGTCATACAATGAGGAAGTTCCAGCTATCTGTGTTTCCTCCAGAACATTCTACACTGACTGCAGTGCTGTTTCAATTACTACTGATTTGGGCATATTAGAATTACATTAGCAATTTAGAATTACAGGCCCTTACATTTCAGCTAGCTTGTCTGAGGTTTCACACAGTCACCTAAAGTTTTCTGCTCCAGCAGCACATGCATCCAGCAGGGAGACAGCACAGGAGAGTGCCCTGTACAGCCACGAGCAGAACCCAGCTCTGGGCTGCAGCAGAGGTTTGCAGGGAGCTCTCTTCAATAAAGGAGCAGCCTGCTCCTGCCATGTATTCCTGCTTCTCCTACCAAACCATCACTCTTAAAATTATCTACACAAGGAAAACAAAGTTCTGCTTAGAGCAGGGGATTACACATTTCTTCTGTACCAGTGCCAGACCACTCTGAGAGATAATAAAGAACTAAGGGATGGATGGATATTGCACATATGCATTTTCTTTCACTGTCTTCTACTGACAAAAATCAAAATTTAAAATAATCACCAACATCAGTAGTAAGATGCATGTTCTAATGATAAAAACCAGCAGAAGTACATACAACAGATTGCAAATGAAGAGCTAATTCCTTCCTATGAGACATTATTTCATACACAGAAAATGCATTTTAGAAGTACCAAAACAATTCAAAATAACTGTACCAGGTATCAGCACAGCTTTTACTCTAGAATGTAGATTCATTTTACTGTAGATTCATCTGATATAATTTGCCACACACACTGCCTCAAGACAAGGGGAAAATGGCATAAAAATATTGAGTAATTAAAATATTCAACTTAACTTCATGCACAGGTAACAATCTTTAGCAGTTACATTTACATGCAAAATAGTGAATTGCAATATGTAAAATAACAGATTTTTAATTATGTCTGAAAAAAATATTTTTATTCCTCTTTATTTGATACATCACAGAGTGATAATGGAGAACAGTAAGAGACACTTGCACCTTCAGTACACATTTAAAATATTAATTGCAAAGCACAGCATATTTGGCAACTCCTTCACTGCTACTTCCACTCAAGTGTAAAACAACATTACTGTGAATTCTGATGTGTTATAGTCTTTCCACCTCAGGCAATGATCTTAAACCTCATTAGCTGAGTAGGTCTGAGTGGGATCAGGACTGAAAATGTGCAAAGAGTCCCAGTTCAAACCTGGGGGATATTTGTGCGTGAGAAGAATCCAAGCACGCAAACAGAACATTCATCTGCACATCTCCAATCCTCTCATTAGATACAAGAACCTGCACTTCTTTCACACAGCAGAGCAAACACCATGCTGAGGCTCTTCCCCCAAGACTTCTAGAAATCAATTGTTCTGGTTTTTATTTTTTGGTCTATTAATCATGATTTTACATGATAGATATGTACATCAACTTTTTACACCATTTGTTCACTCAAAAGCACTTTCTCCCTTTTTCTGCAGTGTTCTGTGATGAAATTAAGTGAATAATGCAAGGCCAAAGCCATCAATGAGCTGAACTGGAGATTCTCTCAGAATATTCCACATCAGACAAGAGTTCCTGTGCTCTAGATTACCAGAAGTTAACTAACAGCTCTTTCCCACAGCAGTTTACCATGATTTTTTCCAGAAAAATTTTTTCCCTCACCTGTACTTTATCCTAATCACCTCTTTTATGGGTTTTTAGTATTAGTAGTCATTCAGAAGACTTTTGAACCTACGTGCAATACTTTATTTGATTAAAACTCCACACTGCTCATTCAGAAAGCTCCTTCTACAGAGATACAATATAGCTTTTTGGTGCAAGCTACCTAGACCTGCAATTCAAAATTTTTTGACTTTATATTAAATTATTCAATATATTAGTTATTTGACAAAATCAATAAATTTTCAGTATTTCTTTATGATATAGTTTCTCTTTTCTTCTCAATTATTTTAAAAATATATATATATTTTAGCCTTCTTTCCAGCGTTCTCTGCCAAACTTAGCTATAATTAGACCTATGCCATTTTTAGAATTTCACTGCTGCCAAACAGTTTGTAACAAAAACTACAGCAATTCATATTTGTTCCTTTTTGGTTACACTCTGGTATCATTTAGCACTTGTCCATTGCCTAACGTGCAGTGTTCTCAGCTTTTGCATTTTTATCTATTTATGTTCATCCTCATTACTCCCTTGTTGATTAACTTCCCTTTTTAATCATATTTTTTTAATCCAGAGGAGTTCTCTTTCTCAATTAACGAGTTGTATTCTTTGGCATCTAATGAATCAGACTTGCACAGTTCCAATTATCATTGGTGTTCTTGTTTCAGCATTTCCTCCCACTCCATTCTCTCGTAACCGCTTTCAAATTCCCATGCATATATTTATATATTAAACTGAGAAATATGCCATGTTTACTCTGTGACATTGACTATACTGTGTTTTTGCATATCAAACAGAACTATCATCGTCCCTTTTAGTTCAGTGATCAGTGACTTCAAATAACAGTGGCACAGCAAAATGTGGGTCTGTGTAATCTAAGGAAGCTGATTTTTGCATAAAGCACTAACTAAAGACTCCATACGATGTTAATACCTGCAACATCATTGATGCCTTAAATGGCTACCTAGAAACAGGGAATAGACAGGAATAAAGGAGGGATTTATTTGAAAGGCCTTCAGATGTACAGTTTGGGCTCCAGAGGGTCCTGCCTCAGTGGATCCCAAAATGGACAACAGGTCACGAGTTCTTCACACTTTGATATCAGCATCAATTCCCCAAGCAGAACCCAGCCAGTGATGTAATTTCCCCAAGCTTTTCCCCCTCTCCCCAAGATGAAGGTTTGCAGTTGTTGTGCCCAGGAGGGCCTGGGTGTCCTTGGAGAGAGAGCTGGAGAGGCTTTGTTATGTCTGTGTGAGCATGAGAGAACAGCACTTAACGAGCTACAGGGAACTGCAGAGTTACACTAACAGTACAGGATTTGAAAAGTATAAAAGTTAAAACCTAAGGCATTATCATCAGTCCCTTCATTCCCAAGAGAAATAAAAAGAGAGGAATCAGTATGTGAAGAAGTGTGCTACATGTATTCTGCTCATCTTCCAAGGCAGGACATGGGGGAGAAAAAATCATGTGGTCCACGAGAAATAATGCCCAGCTTGAAAGGTGGGCTAAGGAAAAAGGAACATGAGCAAACTGCTGAGTTGAACTAGAAACAAGATTTTCATATTTTGCGAGCTGAGATATAATCACGTAAATATGTGATATATATCTGATATATATATAACTTCTTGGAAATTCCCCTAGTGCACACTTTCGGCGCAAAGTTTGTATTCTTGACAAAGAATTCTCTCAGCCTTATTGTGTTTCCAATGCTGAAAAAATATTGAAAAAGAGAGGGAAAAATAAACAAAAGCAAGAGGACACAACAGTTTTAGTAAAGTAATTGTCCTTCATATTTTCACAGAGGCACAGGTATGCTCATGTATTTCACAGGATTGTCTGAGGTGGAAGGGACCAGACAGATCACCAAGTTCAACCCTTAGGTGAGTGGCCCACACAGGGATCAAACCCACAACCTTGGTGTTATTGCACCATGCTCTGACCAGCTGGGCCAGTCCTGGGGTCACTGCAAGGGACCTCTTTTAATTGGCAGTGACCAAAAGCACATTATCACCAAACTAAGTTTCCTGAAGTTTTATCTTAGGTTCTGTATTCTTCAGCTGCTAGATCTTGTTCTGAACATACTTAAAATCTAAGTGTATGTTCTGTCAGCAGAGGCTGCACCCCAGTGATGAGAAAATGATAAAATGTGTGTGCAGGGATGTACACCAGCAATCAGTGAGTCAATTTTACAGACATAATGCGGAAAGGGATGGTTTGTGCCATATCACCAAAGTAATTTACACACAATTATTGCCCCTTCTATGAATAAGGCTTTTAAGTGTCCAAATCACTGCTGAAAAGAAAATTGGGTACCCTTGAAAAATGTTATTGTGTATATGGCAATAATAGCATTCCCAAAAGTTGATAAAATATGGATTTAATTATGCAGGTTCTCATACATCAGTAACTTGCATGCGAGCAAGCTCTCTGCATAATAATATACATACAGAATATACATCGATAATACACAATTATAATTGAATGCTTGTAATTATTTTCAGGATCAAAGCCCTTATTAAAAATTCAAATTAAAGTGTTATAATGGTAGTAGTCATGATGGACTTACATGTGGATATAATGAAATTAAGCCCTGTAATAAGTGGGATGTTTTGCATATGCAATTAGATAATCTTAAAAATGATCAGTGTAGGGCTGACAAGTGCTAAAAGAAAAAAGATTAAATTGTGATGATATTATTAACATTTAGTAATGAAACAAGAAAAATAACAAAACTCAACCCCCAGTATTTCTTAGGACACACAGGGAACCTACCAAATTACGAGTGATAGAAAACCTGAAGGCATGGGATGGTTGGCTGTCTCTGGGCTAATGACCTGAAACTAATCTCTGGGTAATGACCAAATCAAGGCACTGCAGCAAGGAAGGAGCTCATCCAGTCTGTGGCTGGCAGCCCAGCTCCTGCAGCGCTCCAGACTGACCTGCACAGGGCACCAGGGCACACTGTGCCTGGCTAAACTGAAACTTGTACCTGAGATGAACTCTTTGCTCTCATTCCCTGCACTCTGCGGGCTTTTTATTTCACTGCTACACTCGAAAGATTTAACAGGTTTTGCTTCAATATTGCCACGTCAGCATTAAGATATTTGAACAACTATGGCTCTATGGAAACAGGGGTGTGCTTATTAAAAAATATTTCCAGTGCAGAAGATTGAGACTAAGAAGTATTCTCAGCTGATGTGTTATAGAAATTCTGCAAGGGAAGTTATACACAGCCTGAATTCAGTGTCAGTAATCCAGAAGGCAAAAATATGTCGAAGCATTGGAGCTGTGGTATCACTGACGCACCACCCTCTCCCTGTTGAGAACCTGGACTCCCATGTCCTATTTAAATCACATGCTCCTCAGCAGCAGGGCTCCGAGATGCTCAGAGTGCGCTAAATTTAAAGACCACTTCTGTAAAGAAGCTCCAGACATGTTTCTCTATTCCTAGGGATAAAGTAGCACTTCCCAAACTCTTATTTCATTTTAACTGAGACAGCAACGATGCCTAGTTTGTGCTTAAGGCCAAGTATACCTGTACTAGTACGAACAGCAGATTAATCATTGAATTGCTTTAAAAATAATGAACTATTTCTAGCATTAAAATGCTACAAAAGGTGACCACCATCAGCAGAGCCACAGGTGAAACAGCAGTAGGAGAGGGATGTAGAGATGACATGAAAGATTTCAGCCTGTGTTTGATGCTCCGAGCGGGCTCGTGCTGCAGGAAGCCCTGGGCATGTCCGCAGGCATCGGAAGCACCTGGAGCATCCCCCAGGCTGTGGGGGTCAAAAGACAGGGATGGCTGACAGCCCTTCTGCACTAGAAACTGGGGAAGAGCTTTTGAAATCTGGGACTGTAAGAAGTCACAGAAACACAGGGAAGAAACTACTGACACAAATACCACCAAAGACAGGCACAAACAATGTTTAGATTGGTTTTCTGTCTTAGTAATAAGGATTAATACTTGCTTTTGTGGAAAACAAAGGTTAAAGACACTTTGAGCTACCACTTGGGTATAACCAGTTTGCTTAAGAAGATTATACATTGCAATTTGCTTCAAAATTTCAAGCATGCATAAGACCATAAACCTATAAACTAAACTGGGTCCACCAGGGAGAACTGGAGAATTGTTTCTAAACAAGATACATACACGTTGTAACACTCACCCAGATCTTAGGGATTTATGTTTGTTATCTAACTCATCCTGTATTTCAAAGGGGATCCACCATCAGCATCGGGAAACAAATGAAAGTGCAAATGAAAAAAAAATCATGGCAAATTCCAGCTCTATTTATACATCAATTTGTCAGGTTCAGCATTGCTAACACTGCGTCGCTGCTGCATCCTCCTAAAGGCATGGCAGCACAGCAAATGTTGCTTTTAACAACAGCAGTCTAGAGTTTTTGCTTGGTTATAAAGCAAAGCTCTCGATCATTATTACTTAGATAAAAACTTTAAAAGTGTATAATGGATTATTTTTGTAGTATAAAATGGCTTACTCGGTAGTTTCCTGTAATAACTCGCCCATGCGTTAATTTCTTGAATCTATAAAAATGGTGTCTAGGTAATTTTTCCTGTAGCTTTCTTCTAAATATTATCCACTCAACATACACATTTAATTTCTTCGTAAGATTCTTACTAAGACCTTTTTTACTTAATCCTGCCTAGTCCAGAGAAACAGCTTCCACAGCTAACTCCTGCTAAAGGGGGCTGGAAAACAAAAGACATTTTTGTTGTACCCTTCACATATGTTTTGGGTGTTTTTCACCTTTAAAAAGCATGTCTTAAAATAAATACATAAATAAACAAATGTTTGCTTCTACATAGGTGGTGGAAATATTGGAACTGAAATATTGGATTATGCTTATTTTGTGCCATTAAATTTGAAGCGAAGCACTGTCGCCCAGTCAATATTCAACAGATATGACAGCTACAGTTAAAAAGAAAAGTGCTTAAATTAGATTATAACTATGGGAACACCAGAAGGTTCAAAATGAGGGCTGAGGCTTCCTCACAAACCGTCCTGCATATGTGACAGCTACATAGTTCTTTTAACTCTACTTATCAATCTTTAAAAGTAAAGCCATTTTATACCATGACTGCTGTTTCTGATGACATTGGAAATGTGCCTTGTAATTCTCTGCTAACAGTAAAATTCAAGGCAACTATTAGTTTTAAGTTCAAATAATAGTAAAATGTAGAACAGATTAAGGAAAAAAAAAGAAAAAAATTAATATAAGCACAGTTTATTTAGCACCTAGGAGGGCAGGAAACGTGAGGAAAAGTAGGCTCTTTTACTTCAGGCTCTATTTATCTGGGTATTGATTAGCATGTGTTCTGTCTTCTCAGACATGCTGAGAACATTTGCCTTCACATTGTGCAGTCCAGAAACGAACGACTGAAGAAGAATTTGAGGATTAATCAGTGTGTTAATTGAGGTTATCTAGATAATGATAGATGGGAAGAACATACTAAGCAAGTCACTGTGACAGTCATACTCATCTGTTAAAACCAAAATGAATGGATACACAAACTTAAGTTCAGTTGCTCATCGATTTTTATCCAGCTGCAGCAGACTATAAAAGAGCTATCGGGGAAAGCTATCCATTAGCTGTCAGCTCGGAATGCCCTAAGAAGCAATTGCTAATCCTCCAGCGATATCTCACTAAATCCTAATCTCTACAAATTGTTCTTGGAAGAAGCATTAAACTGGTCATCAAACCAGGTTTTTAATGCTTCTTAAGGCTTACTCAACCTGTAACCCTTTAGAGATCATATAAAGTACTAAAATATTCAAAAGCAGATAAAAGGACTAGATCAGATGGGTATTGTCAATTGCAGGTCTTCACCCTCCTGCAGTTTTGTGTGCTGTAAATAAAAACAAAACAGAAAAATGGTCCACTGTAATAATAAAATTTAAAAATCCTAGCATTCATAAAAATTAAGATACTAACTTTTGTTTCAGATTTGCCTCACAGTACAATCTCCTATTATAAAAGGGTATAAAACACTTGTTAAGTGGCGGAGATCGATTCATTAAAATTTCAGTGCTCATATCATTCCAAATAAACACTAAATAAAAACACATTATTTTTCTCACCTTATTAAAATCTTGATTGTCTCATCTAGAAATACATGATGCAACCACTAAAGTGGGTACAGCTACACCAGTATGAAGGTGATCTAAATAAACAGGTTCTAAGACTAACAACATTTTAGGAATGGAGAAAACAGTGATGGAGTTTGGAAAAAGTAGAGAATAAGGATATTGATTTCATTAAATAACTGCAAAACTATTAAAATCTCTCTCATATGTAGGTTAAAGGAAACTAATCTTTTTGCTTCCCAGTGCCACAGAAGTAGTTCACTTGAAGATTTTGGATTAGAGTTCTGGAGAGAACAGAGAGATAAAAATTACTGATTGCAGATAATAAACTAAAAAACTCAAAGTTTTTCAGCTGGGACAATCACAAGGTATGATGTGCAAGCAGAAGTCATCAACCACGTAGCACAGAAAACAAATGGCTGGCAGACACAAAAACAGCAAGACAACCCAAAATAAAATTATTTTTTAAAAAAGCAAACTGATGCACAGGGATCATCTACTCTATCTGTGCACCTTACAAAGAGCAACAACAAGGAGAGTCATACTAGACCTTAGGAAAACTTTCAAACTTTCAGCAGGTAAGAACTGCAAAACACTGGAATAGAATGGTCTTTGTGGAAGCAAAGGAAAGTTGGAAGCCACACACTTCTGTGTGAAGTGTAGTTTTAATTCAGACCAGCTCTGAAAACATTTGTCTATAAAAGGCAATCAAGAATGAAGGTTACACAGTAAAAATATATATAAGTGGGCATACACATCGGTTGGCAAAAACAATTTCTTAACATGCAACATTATAGACCCAAGCATATAAAATTAAATTAACATTTTACCAGCATTCTGCATTTTGGGCAAATTAAGGAAGTTTTGAAATGTCATTCCTTTGTTAAGGAAGTTTTGAAAGAAGTATACTAAAGGTTACAATGTCACAGAATTATTCACAAATTTGAAAAGCATTTTTATTTAAGTTCTGTCTACTATTTGGTGAAGTACATCAAGAACTGAAGTTAGGCAAATGTTTCTAACAAAGAAAAGGAATGGAGACTAAATCCAGATGACATTTTTGGCAGAGATGACTGGCACTGAACAGGGCTGTGGGATAGATGCAATAGGGATGGAGGCATGGTATTCCCTCATCGAGGTACAGTAGGAGTTTTACTGCATGTGACCTCTGGAAAAACAACTTTATCCATACAGGAATATGGTACATAACTGCAAATTAAAAAGGATCCCACATAAACAGAAGATGGTGCTACCTGATACACAGTGAGACTTTTTTTAAATGCTGTATTGTCCTTTTAGATACAATATTGTTCTATCTTCTCCTAAATGCTGAGAAATATGAAGAAAATGCAAAAGGTTTTTTCCTTCAAATGGTTTTCTTCTTCATTTAATTACCTGTTCAGGGGAATAAAACCACTAGAAATTAACGGATCACAATAAGCTTAGTTAGTACCATATCTAAGGAACAAAGGCAACCTACTGTATTTCTTAAAGTTCTTTCACAGTGCATTGAAATATTTATTTGAATAATAATTTCTGGAAATTAGAAAAAACATCGAATTCAGAGGTAGAAAGTGTTCAAAAAGTGCAAAATTATAAAAATAACTACTCCAGGAAGTTTAAATTATTCTTGAAGAAGCAGAAGAGACTCATAAGGCCCAGACAGCATATTTTTAAATGAAAAATGGAAAAGTCATGGAACAGTGAAGACATCTGTCATTCAGAATACATGTTCCCTCCACCCAAATTTATTATCCTATTAGAATTTCAAAGTACCAGATAATGATCTAAAGTGAAGATAAGTAATTAAAAAAATTAGCTGGATAACTATTAAAAAATACCACCTTTTTCTTGATTGAAAATAGACACCTATACCCACAAACACAAATTTCCAGAGTGAAAGTGTAGTGGTTATGTATATCCCAAAGAAGTCACGTATCACCAAGAAGCAGGGGAATTAAAGTGAAATAAGGACCCATACGCTGAGGAGAGGACAGCAGGATTTAGGCTCCTGTCTCAGTGATGTCTGGGCCCACATGAGACAAACCCAGCAGCTGTAAATCCAACGCATTGTAAAGGAAAGGAAGAACAAAAGTGCCAAAACACAGGAAACCATATAAAAGCATTGCTGGCATTCTCGCCAAATGAAGATCTTGAATTCTGAAGGAAAAAACCATCAGGAAACTGATCCCTCATCAGCGCCAGACTGTTCTGACTGCTCCTCAGCCAACAAATCACTTGTTTAATTGGAGTTACAGCTCTCCCGTGGTCATGGTCAGGCACAAGCAAACCGGCAGGAACCATGAAGGAGGACTCACTTATTGGAAGGGCTGACAACACGAATTCATCTCCTTGAGCACCATGCAGTGCTCAGGAAAATGCCATGTTTAGGCAGAATGTATTTTAAGGAACCGCAACACAGAATTTGGAAGACAGATCTACATTGCTGTAAGAAAATACAAAATTCTAGGGATGATTTTCAAATATTTTATCCCCATGTGTAACAGAAAATACACTCTTACTCTGTGAGGTTATTTAAAAATTAGTCACTTAAATGCAGTGATCATGGGAAAACTCTGCCAGACAGGAACCTGAACATTGCTAAACGTAAAAAAAAGTCTTCAAATCCTTCCTTACAAAATCAGGAATGACTCAGAAGAGAGTGGATAACTTGACAACTTTCTACCTGATTGATGCAAACAAATACAGAAAATTCTACTCCACTGTGGCCACTTAAAAGATCACAGAACGCAGTAAATGGAAAAATGTGATTGTATTTATGTAGTGTATTATTTTGTTGTTTCTAGCAGCAACAGCTGCTTCTTGGAACAGCAAGAAAAGGATATCAGGCAGTTAGTTTTGACTCAGTTCTCACAGAAAAACAGAAGCTAATTCAAAACACAGGAGTATGATGCAGCTCAGTTGTGACAGAAAAGGGGAATGACAACAAAACAGCCATTTCAAAAGCTTTTCAAAAGACTTGGGAAGTTGGAAGAAAACAAAAAGGAAGGAAATTAAATGGAAGGGGTAAGGCTTAAGAATATAAAATGTAAGCATTTCAAATAACATTGTGATATAACCCAGGAGAGTGTGCAGTTCTTCCTCTCCCTGAAAGCAAGAGAACACAACAGGGGATGACAACAAGTGAAATGACAATACATCCTTTCTAAAATAAAATCTATCCTGAGCAAATGATTCAGAAAACCAAGAGAATTTTAAAAGCTATTAGGTAAAGGCAATAAATAAAGTATTTAAGTGTATCAGTAACAGGAAGGTTATGAAAGAATCAGATGTTCTACTAAAAGATCAGGCATCAATTATGAATACTGCAGATAAATTACTTCTGTGCATTGATCTTTACTGCAGAATATGATGGAGAAACATCTCCTACAAACTTTATATTTCCAGTAGGAACCACTTATAGAGGAAATGAAGCACTTACATAAAAGAAGCATCATGGAAAGATTTTAGAAGATTACTTTCTAAAGCTTATTGCAAATTTCAGGGCACTTGGCAAAAAATAAAATATAGTCTGATAAAAAACCCAAAGCCATAACAAATTAATAGTCAGAAACAGATATGAAACCATGCCTCTGATTCTCACAAAGGGGGGTCAAGATATCCCAAATATTTATCTCTCCAAAGAGTTAAGTAAGATTTTCTTAGTAGAAAAGACCTATTAGAATTAAGTAAGTCTTGAATACAATTGAGTTATTATCTGCTTAAAAGGAAACAAGTATCAAATTTATGTTTTGCAGTTGCCTACATCATTTTTTTCATCCTAATCAACAAGCGGAAGAGAAATGAAAAATGGGGAAAGACACATGGAATTTGACAGGAAACAAACAAGACACAATGTCATCACTGGACTTCCACAGTAACTTCAAAAGACATTCTGAATTCAGAATTCTTTTCTTATTAGGTAGAATTTTAAAAGATAGGGCTGCCCTTTATGATAATTTTTTTTTGAAAACCAGCATTTTGGATGAAATAATAGTAAAGGGAAAATAAGGATGATGTGAGCACCGTTAAGGTGCACAAATCCTTTTGGGAACAATTCCCTGTTCATTGAGACATGTGACAGCTTTTCAACAAGGTTCCAGGGTGGAGAACACTCGGGTGATGAGGATGATGACAACAAAATGTTCATTCAACACAAAGTGCAGAGGCAGCACAGACAAAACAACAGGCTCAACTGGCTAGGAAATCTTTTGGTTTGGGAAAGTGAAAAGATCCACTGAACTATCCCACCATATATGGAATTCTTTCTCTAGTCCATATTAATTCTTTCTCTTTGGTAGTACCACCCATTTCAGGAGAATCCCTGGGAGAAACACCACAGGATCCTGTGCTGAAGAGCACACAGGAATTGTTCTCAGACTACATCACCTGATTGTGGGCACAGCTCATCATCCTTGGGCAATTTCCTTCTTAGCTCTTCAATAATTCACCTGCTGGCAGGAGCCTTATCAAAATAAATTAGGCCTAAGAGAAAGCACAATAAATATTCCCAATACAAACAGCTCCACTGGCTTTTCCAATCTCCCGAGCTTCTAAATCTGTCTCTCTCATTTCCTCTCAACGTAAGACCTCTGCTCCCACCTCCACTGTCCTGTTCTCTCTGGGTATTTCTGGAAGAGCTTAACTGAACAGCAGCAGTGGAAGGATCAGCACAGAACACTGAAAACAGCATTCACAATTTCACTGCATCAGCAAAGCACAGTGGCATAGCATACATCAAAATAAATGAAATGAGGAAAGACAGCTCCTGTTAGGTTTATTATGCACATACCCTCCAAGTAATACATCACTTGGGAATAACTGATACATGTCCCTCTTGAAAAGCTTCTACAGAATCCGTCAATAAAATTGCTATATAGTTATGATGGTCTGCGCTTTGAGAAGCAAATATAGCAGAATATTTTAGATTTCCTACCTACTGCAAGTTGAAGCCCAACCCTACAGTTAATTTTTACGACATGTAGTACCAAATCCTCCTTTGATTGCATCTTGGTTTCATGTAAAAACTTAAAATATACTATGTGTTGGGTTTTTAATAGTTTCTTTACAAAACTAGCTGAAGATCTACAAATCACCCTTTCTGTGGTGCCCTTCCCAGTGACTCTGCACACTAGTTACACAATCAACTGCTTAGCTCTGTGAGAAGTCAGGAATTTAGTAGAGTTTCCCATGCTTTACAGAGAGACTACCTGTGACTCTGGAGAACTGTGAATTTTTTTTACAAATCAAGACCAACGGAACCACTGAGACTCATGCAAAATATAAAATATAAAAACATTGCCAAAACCCTTCTACATAGATATTAGCCCACCACTCAGCAAAACGGGCCAGGCACGACTGTTCCAGACTGGTAGGGTTTCAACACATCCCATATCAAGCCATTTGCAAACTTCAGTAGTCAACTACCTGTAGGAAACCCCATGAGTGACTGGGAGCAGATATCCCACCTTGTGGGGTACACACCATATGCTCTGGGCATAAAAAGGATGCCAACCTCATTGTTAATACCACAGACCCATTCAGTTATTACTCCTCCTTGTTTTCAATCCATTTCATTATCCTATTTGCAACTGAAATATTCCCAGCTCTCCATTCCAAACAGCAGATTGTGCCACTTAATGGCAATTAAATGCCCTCAAGGCATTAAAAAGGCTATTACCAAAACATGTTTTTCAAACACCGGTTTAAATCATTTCATACAGGCTTTGAAATTCATAACAGTGAGTCCTCAATGCAAACATGTGTGCTGGGGTCGTACATCCAGGTGTTAATACAATATTTATCCTCAATAATACCTAATGGTACTAAACCTTTCTCCAAAATATTGAGTACATGAACACTTTAAGATGTTAGTTTCTTGCCCACACCAGTAAATTTCTGTGCTGCAGACACTGTTTTTAAACCCCAAACCTAACAGCAGGATAAATAAGCAAATAAAACACTTAGCAAGCTTTACACAACCTATTTACACTTGAAACCCAAGCATGTTAGTTCAAGTTATGAAAAACATTTCAGCAAATTAAAAAAAAAAACCAACAAGCAACTTATATTGGAATCCTATTACTGGAAGTTGAGAAGTGAAAAGTTATATCCCCTCACCAGAGACACAGAAAAAACATTTGCCAATTTTTCTCCAGTTGTATTAGTTGATCTACTACAATACCTCTCCCATAAAACTTGTCTCATTGTCCCTCTGAGATTCCAGCAAATAAATGCATTTTTAGTGTTAGATATTTTTTTCAGAGATCAGCATAATTATACTTCATAAAAGTCAACTATGAGCAAATGCAGAACAACAGACTAGGCTAAGCAAGTCACTCCTTTGTAACTGTTTATTTTAAATGTTAGCTAGAGCCCACTTATTCTCACTTATCTCATTGGGTTTGGATTTGGATTAGGATCCCACCTACTCAGAGAGCATTTTGACTCTATCTATAGAAGACTACACCATACTGAAAGTGTTTCTTCCTTTTGATGTGAGATATGGCAACAATAACACTTTGGTTCTAAAATATAACAAGACAGCAATATAAAACATAGTAGTTACTAAAATTCCCAGTGACAAGTGATTATAAAGTTAAGCTAAAAAGATTTAAATGGGGTTGTCATAATGGCAGGGTCCGGCCTAATGAGTGTCCCAAATTCAGACCTGATTCCACTCACTGCAGGACAAAAATAAAGAATCACTAACTAGAGTAACTGGCTTGCTAGAGTGTCTCACAGACAGCCCTGCCCTCCTGTCAAATACAGCCCTGTCAGCTGGGGACAGATCTTGGCTATATTTTGAGATATATTTTTAAATCACCTAAAAAATAGATGCTTCTGTCCCTTCCTCTTCAGTATTTAAGCCAAACAGATTTCACTGTCAGAGAATAATTGGCAATTATCAGGCACTCAAGCAACAGAACAATTAAGGATATCAGGTACTTTCTGAAATTTGAAACAAGACTTGTGAAGTATATTTCCTTCTTATTTTTCGAATATTCATTAATACACACCTCACTTCTCATCTGTACCTCTTCACCATTTTCACTTTATTTCACAAATAAGAAAACCTGAGCTTGAGGAAAAGGAACCACTCCTGGTCTCCTAACTTCCAGTAACCAACAGTCTCAGATCTTTTACTTTCATTGATGTTTTAACAACTTTCTGGGGTGAAGAGCAGACCTATAAGCAAGCTAAACTAGTGAGAAAGAAGTCATTCTATGGCAGTTGACTGTTGGAGCAGCTCTACGCTGCTAAAGCCACCCTTTTTCTGGCGGAAGGGGAAAGCGAGGGCGATTTTGTAGAGCTGTAGCAGCCAAGGGCAGAGCTCCAGGGCAGGCAGTGCCGCTCGTTCACGCCCCGGCGCTGTCTCGGAGAAGCAGCTCCACCCACGCACTACAAGCCTGCTTTTTCTGCACCTAGTGGGAAAAGTCGCTGCCTTATGCAATGCAGGAAATCACTGAGCAGAGCAACGAACAGAAAGGTGAAGTGCTGGGGAATCTCACCTGTTACATCTGGTTTGCTGAGGTTTTTTTACATCAACTGATTTTCCACCACAGCTGCTGAAATTCAATGTCTCATATGTTTAATTTAATATCTTCCTGATTTCCTTTATTTAAGTTTTGATTATCCCAAACTCTATTTATGCAGAGTTGAACTGAACTTAGAGGCTTTTAATTACCACTTTGCCAGTGAAGAGTTTGACCAAAACCTGGTGATAATTAGAAGAAATTCATTATGTTTGGACTCTAAATTCCTCTTAGTGAAGAGTTCTCATGTGAAACAGTCAGTAGAGTGCCTGTCTGTGGTCTATCCTGCTTCTTGCTGTGATTCTTACAGGACTGCTGACCAGCCTACAGCTCCCACTGAATACTCAGTTCCACGTGAGTTCCTCAGATTCTAATTCTATTCTACAACATAAAAATACAGGAAATTTCTTTTTAAGTAGTATTTGTTAGGAAAAAAGTCCAAGAGTCTACGTCATCATATATACACTGCATTCATAAATGGGAATAGAAATGTGAAAAAAAATATTAAGAGAGTGTTACAATTTTAAAGAACGGTTAAAAAATAATCTCTAATTAAATAAATGTAATGTGTCTAATCAATTAGATATAATCTTACAGTATCTTCTTAAAAGCATTTAAATAAAATAAGCTCCCTAATAAACCCACATTGCTTTTAAGCAGCTAAAATTCTCAGTATGCAAATAAAACATCTCAAAAGAGCTATTAATCTTTTGATCACCTAACATAACTCATCCTCCCTGTAGGACTCTACCTGCCATCATCTCTTTAATAAGGAATTTTATCTCTGTGCCTATCCAACACACTTTATTTTCTATAGGTACATCACTGTCAGGTGCCCAGCTAAAACCAGGGATAACTGTATTTTAATTATTGTAAAATATAAATAAATATGTGTTCATGGTTCCAAATTATGCACTGTAAACAAACCAGGAATGAGGAGCTCAGTAGCCTCTCAATCTGTGTGTGTTCAGTTCATATTTATAGATCCACCTTACAGAAGCAAAGCTGTGGCTGGCTACAAATCCCCTACACCTGCCAAGGTGACAGAGGACAGCTTTCCAAATGTATGCAAACACAAGGTGCAATCAAGACTTGTAGTGCACCCAAATACTGAAATCCAGTAGGTGCAAGTGATCTTTTCAGCCTCCTGTAAAATAACAATTACAGCATCAAACTCTTCTCCTCTTAAAAATATCACACACTAGAATTTCAGCTTCATATATTCAGAATAAATCCAGCCATCCAAGAACTAAAACCTGAAAGAATTCCCTATTGCAGGAAGATACTTCTAAAACCAATTTAAGATATTAAGTTACTATTCATGCTTTTCATTTATGACTAAGTAGGGCTCTGTAAAGAATGTGCTCCAGATATGAAAAGGTATTAGAAGCACTTCTTTCCCTCTGTGCTTTTGGAGCACGAGGCAGGGTAGCTCATGCTGGCAGAGGCAAGGCAGAGGTTGTGTCTCCCCAGAGCAGGCCAGCCTGGGCACAGCTCACCCCATCTTCTCCACTGCCCACCTGCCCCCCTTCCTCCCTAGCAAGGTGACAGCAAATGTTCACCCTCCCCACTACCAATGGGACTTGAGTAGCCTGTGAATGCTGCATTTTCTCTGCTGGTTTTATGATGATGGGCATCAAGGTCCTCACAGCTCGGAAGGTCATCAGTCGAGGCAAAGGCATGACCCCTCCTAATAGAGTGAGTAGAAAGAGAACCCATGTGCACTTTGACTGCAGAAGCAGCCTCAGTCAGTAGTAGACTGCATCATTTTACTAGCATTACTTTGAGATAATCAGTGAATTGAAAAGTGTGTATATTCTCAAACTCAGTTTCAAACTCAGAAACAGCATCAACAATTACTTTCACCTGTTAAGACAATAATTTATACATTTTTCTAGCTTGCAACCTGTATTTTTCTAGCATTTTTTGATGAAAACTAATTACAACCAACTTCATTACACTAAGATGCAGCTTATAAATAAGCAGCTGACCCTGTGAAATGCATTGTATGCTCTATTATAATAAGTAATAAAATAACGATTGGAACCTAAAAGCAAAAGAAACACAATCTGCTTAAGGAAAAAGTCATTGCTGTATGTATTTATGCATTGCATTTAAGCTTTCTAGTTATTACAAAAAAAAAAAAAATCCAAAAAAAACCCCGAGGGGATTGAACTTTTACCACTATGACCATTATGAATCTGGGCCAGATTTCAGACTAGAGACTAATGTGGTTTAGCTACTTATGAAATAATTATAAAAGTACCTCTACCCTTCTAAATCAGGAGCACTGACACTCATCAGAATAATCCCCTCAGTTAAGTTCCTGAACCCACTGCCCACTGAACCCTGGCAGAGCCAAGTCTAGCAGGAAAATCACCAAACCATTTCAGTGCAGCTTATCTCTGGGTTTCCAACAAAACCTCTGTTTCTCTTTTGTGAATTCACTCACGGATTGAACAAGAAAATTAATTTTCTCTCCGCACAACATTACTCTTAAAAACAAAAAAACTAACAAAGCAACCCCTTTGGAAGGCAATTAGTGGATTGTTTTTATCAAGTATTACATAATCAATTCCTCATCAAAGCTTCTGGGATAGCATAGTATTACTCTAATTATAACCCACTAACCACTTGGACTGTAATTCACCAGGGGAGAGGAAACCAAGATTCCCCACATTTTTTTAATATTCAGTGGTATTACTCAGCCACTGAGAAGGGCAGTAACTACAACTCTGAGGCACCCTGAGCATGCTACTGGAAATGCTATTTTCCTATGCAATGAACTGGGAGATGTAAATAAACACTGGCCTTGCACAATGCAGCACAGTTTTGCAAGTTAGGAGCACTTTTTGGTATAACTTTCTTGGTTTTGTTAAAATCTTGATCACACTGAGAAGCAGTGCAGCAAATGCAGGCTGGATTGAATGTTTTTGACCTTCCTTGTCAACAACTTGTCACTGCAGGAAAAGTAGACCACCAACACCCTTCCAGGAGAATAACACACCTTATCTCAATCCTGGCCTTACAAGTTCTGACATCAGTGAGAATACTCATCTGGAGAGGAAGCTATTTGCTATTAATACTAATTTAATGGTCTGCTATTGCACAGTGCTATAGCCCCTCTGTCTGGTAACAGCCAGCAATCAAGGCTCAGTTCTTGCTCAACTGGAATCTTGAACTTTTATAGGAATGATGCTGTGAAAGGACAATGTAGAGTTTATTTCATAATTGTGGTTTCAGAAAATAACTAGATCTTAAAATACATCTTGCCATCCCTAATGCTTTAGAAAGCATTTTCTATCTATAAACTTCATGAAAAAGTCAATTTTGGCATACAGCAAGCTGAGAACTTAATACAGAGAAAAACTACAAAACAAGACATATTTTCAAGAATTATGAAAAATAAAAATCAGGAAAAGAAATAATTTAAAAGTGATGTGTGTCTTGTGACAGTCTACAGCTAAGCAACTACAGTCCTCCAGAACACAAAGATTTTACTACAGAACTCATTTCAGGCAAAGGGTAAACAGGATAATAGCATATTTTTCAAGGCTGTGCTAAGAACACACCCACAAAAAGAAAATGCTCTAATGGAAACTCAGTTCTAATAAGCACATTTAAATAATGTTGGCAGCCTTTAAAAAGCTGATGTACATTTACTTACACAGGCATGTTTTGTAAGCACTCACACTGCAGTCTAAGACAGACTAACACATTTAATCACACAGATGTTCACATAAATTGGCCCCAATTCTGCAGATGCATAACTATACAAAAGAGAAAATGCATCACTAGCACACCCTAAACTAGGCCTATAACGTTTGCAAAACTTGGCCATATAGCAACCTCATCATAAAAGATGAGAGACTATAAACTACTTCATTCAGCACAACATTCTACACAGAATACTATCAGGATATTTTTTCCCTCAATGCTTTACTATAAGAGTTACAAAATGCCTCTGTGAAGGGTCTGAATTTTCATACAGACTAAAATATTAATGAATTCTTCTATAAGGAGCACCTACCACGTTGCCAGTATAGATGCACTGCTAATGTGCATCTTTCTTATGAAAGGAAAATACAAGTAGCAGGTGGGGATGGGACACAACTGTAGGGCCCTTAGAATTGCCAAGAGATTAATTCAAATTTTAAAAGAAAAAGAAAAGACATAAACCCAAAAACTAACAAACAAAAAGATGTTAAATTAAAAAGAGGAGACTTTGCAAGTTCCTGGGTTGATTTTACAGGGGCCGAAGCAGAATTCAGGTATTCCAAACCAAAATTTCACTTTATCTTTTTATCCAGTTATGTTTTTATTGGACAGTGAGCCTCTTCCATTCTACCTGAGCAATCCCCAGATGTTTAACTCTTGCAGAAATAAATTTAAAAAAAATCACTCTGAGGAAAAAATATAAATCAATTTGAACTTAAAAATCAGGTGTTCAACATGATATGAAGTGAATTATCTTTGAAGCTGAATATTTTATCTCCTACAGTCTGCAGTCAACATATCTACACCAAGAAAATAAAGGAATGAGGAGTAATGTGTTGTAAAAAAGACCTGAAAAGTCATGGAATCCTCCTATTTAAATGCTATGTGAGAAACATAGCTTTGGATATCCAAAATACTGGTCTTAGAGCACAGAAAAGATGGAATACTGGAAGAATTATTCTATCTATATTTTTTAAACATTACTATATTCAGTATATTGAAAAAGTTCAGAAACAATCATTTAAATAGTTAGCCACAAGAATTTAGTTATTATATTTTTCTCTGCTATCTCCAAATTTTACTAGGAAGAGTTGATCCGATCCAGCACTTCTTCCATGAAAAGGGCATGGAAATTTTTAAGCGCAGTTGCTATTCTAATTTTCCTCGTGGCTGCTTTATTCAATTTTTTCCTCTTGAAGGCATTCTACCAAGGGGCCCCAGAAACCTGGGTGATAGAAAACAGAAACCCATTCTAAAAGCATTTGCTCACCTGTGTGCATTTGCTTTCTCTGTGCTACTTAGAAGCCACCTGAACGTTCATCCTCTGTCTTGTCCAGGTTAGAAGTGCTCTCTCTCCACCCTCACAGGGAGCTCCTTTCCTCCAGTGAAGATGCACTTTACTCAGTGGAGTGGATTTTTAGGTGTGATGGGGAAGGTAAAAGTAAGAAAGCAGGTTTATGAGCCATCCACCTTGGAAGCTGAGTTCTGAGCAATGAGAAAACACAGCCCCAATTTTGTTCTGAAGCACAGCCACCTCATTAAATGACACTTCCAACCTGCACAGTATTGATCCAAGAACTAAGTCCCTTTGGAGGAGAAAACGTCCCTTGGAGAAAACATCTCCATAAGACCAAGTTATTTCTTTTTTTTTCCTATCTGAGTTTTGTCTACTCTTGTAATGCAAAATAATAACAAAAAAGTATTTGTGCTTAACAGTAGCAGTGACTACCAACCCCTTCCACACAGAACCTGAAAGAGACTTCCAAATTTAAAAAGATGCACTTCAGCTTGGCATTCAATCCAACCTGCTCCAATGGCTGTTTCTTTTCTGAACCACACTGAATGGACAAGCACCAGAACCAAAGCAGCCAAGGACTATTCCTGGGGTTGCTTCAGGCTTTGAGACTCTGATCCTCCCCGAAAACTGGCACTGTGCAAATGCACAAATCTGTGCTTGTATTTTGTGTGTGCACACGTGTGCGCAGTACTACAAAGCTATTCAAACACAAAGAAGCTCAAAAAGAAACCACCAGGCTCAGAGACAAATAAGCCTCTGCTTTTAACCAAATTATTTATATACGCTTGTGACCAAGCATCCCACATGATTTTACTAGGCATTTTTCCTTGTGCAGCTTGTTTCCAAACAAATCACAGAAGAAATCAGCAAAACCAAAACACTGGTAGTTTCAGGTACTTCCTGAAAACCATATGGGCTATGAAACTGAAAGTCAAGGCCAAATCCACAGCAATCCATGTGTTTACTGGGCTTTGTAGGGGGGTTCAAAGCAATGAGTCATATGACAAATGTACTGCAACACTAGACATAATACTGTAGATAGAGGCAGGTCTTCTGCTTTAATTTTTAATTTCCATTTTCTGTGGGTTTAGATAAACCATCAACATTACTTTAGCATAATCCTTTGCAATAAATCAATACTTTAATTTAATAATGGTATTTTGTTGTCAACATATAATATATCACATAATGTCCTTGTATAGATGTAAAAAAAAAATGCTAAATAAAAGGCAAGGCTTTGCTTTCGCCAGTGATCACAGGTTATATCAATGTAATGACAAACTTTACAGTCCCCAAAAGAATTTCCATTGGGGTTAAAAATCAGCATGGAATAATTCCAGCCATATCTCTTCCACTCATCATACCAGTGCTGTGCAAGCTCTTCTAGGTCATAGGATTCCAACAATCACTTTAATAAAGGGGAATGAGAAGAAATATATCTAAATAGAATCAACATACATATCTGAGTGGAGCTTTTTTAAATATTCCCCTTCTTTATGAATTCAGTGACTAGTGCTCTAGTCTGTAACTATAAAGAAGATTAAAAATGGGAAACGGAATTAAGTCCAGTGTCATCCAACTTAATTGAAACAGATGAAGCAAGTTACAGCTGTAAAATATGAAAAAAAAAAAATTACAATAACTTTCACTTCAGTGATATGGCTGCAAATCTGTATTTGTTATTTTTACCTTGATGCTAGCCTTCCTGTCAACAAGTATTTAAGATGGCAAACACAAATGTAATTATGTCTGTGGTACTGACTGAAGGTATGTGAAGAGAAAGTAAGTGGGAATGAAGAAGAAGAAGCAGATGCTCTTAAAACTCCCAGTTGTTTGCCTCAGTATTTTTTTTTTCAGTTCAACAGCTTTTGAAGCATCTAAAATTGATAGATAACTGGCATATTAATCTCAGTTAATGCTGAAGGCCCGTGCTTCGCAGTCACGTGTGCTTCCCTCAATGCAAAGACAGCTCACGCTGCTCACGCCAAGCGTTCGCGATCCATGTCATTTGCTGGCAGAACGCTCCAGCGCTCTGGGAAGAGTAGGTCTGGTTTTACTACGGTTTGGCACCTCCCACAACACCCTCCAGTTGGTGAAAACCCCGCAGTTCCATCTAAGTGTCATCCTTAATGTGAAAAAGATATTTGAGTCAGTGCAAAATAAAACAAACAGCTTTTACCAAAATGTCAGTGCTGATAGCAGTGCATCTGCCAGATGCTTGTTACTTGAACCCATGCCGTGCAAAACAGTCAGAGATATGACGAGGATAAACGACTGGACCAGAAAATCTTTAGCAGGAAATCAAAGAATACTCAGACTCACAAAAAAAGGTTGCAATTGGACTTCACAAGATATATTGATTAAGTGTTCTGTAACATCTCTTTTCTAGGTTACTATGCATTAGTTGAGCCCCACCTGCCTGACCTCAGTTCTCTGCATTAGCCTTTGGTTGTATGAACACAAGAGAAACCACTGTGCTATTTCATAGCTGAATTCACACAGGAATTCTTATCAGTACAGTACTCAATTTAAGGATAATAACATTACTGAAGAACCCAGAATACCATGAAAAATGCATATTGGAAAAATCAGGGCATGACTCTTTAGAAATGAAACCAATGGCTTGATAAAAATAAAACTTCACTGGCATGTTCCAGTCTGTTGGTTGATTTTTCTGATCTACAGCCTGGACTATCCTTCTAAATCAGTGATTGACTTTTACACTGAGCACTAAATGAAGAGGCTAAGGCTGAAAAGACATAGTCCACACATGATCATGGAAAACACACGCAGGCACAAGATACAGAGCGAGATTTGATGAGTAACTGGCTTTTGCTTAGTCAGAACCTGAAGGATCTTCATCAAGAACTTTCAAAACAGCTAACAGATAGCTTGACTTTGAGTGAAACACAACCAAGAATTATTGTCATTATGCACACCCACAAAAAAGAGAGATTTCACAACATCTCCTCATATGAATACACACACAGAGAAAAGGCTTTACCAACACTTATTCAGGTGGGCAATCATCTGGCTTTCTGGAGAAATAACTCCTGATTCGCCTTCCATTTTCCTAAGTCCTGTTCTGAGCCCATTTTAACACATTAAAACAATTAAATAAACTACAATGCAGACCAGTATAAATAAAGACAACTGCTTCTTTTCTTAGAAGCTGTGAAATGCTAAATAACCTATGACTCCTGCCCACATATGTGCCTTGCCAAGCCAGAGGATGACACAAGGGCATGCACTATTTTGAAAGCTGGAGCATGAGATTCATCGTGTCGGATTTGCATTCACAAGGTACAACAGGATCCATGACTTTCATTTCAATAGCAGCTGGAACGATGGGCACAGAAGGAACTCTGCAGCTCAACCTGGGAAATTAGGATGAATTTGTTTTTAAAAAAAATCCCTTTCTTGCTGAGAGCTATTAGTGGCAGATGCAGATACTTGCTCTGGGGTCACACCATGTCAGCAGTTCACAGCACAAAGACTGCATTTCTCCTTTCCCTCCCCTCAGTGAATACTGCAGCCTCAAAGAATTTTACATGTATCCTTAGAGATGGTTATATGTATCAGGAGAGTACAGCTGTAGGCTTTAAAAAAACGTTCATATGCCCTACAAATTCAAATCCTTTTTTATGTAATCTATTTAATCTTCCATTAATGATAATCTCTGCTATCAATGTGCCCAAACAGGGTCAATTTCTGCTGGATTTGCACTTCTTGCATTTCCATCCTATAACCGAGCTGCATTTAATGAAGGGAAACACCCTGTTGTAAAAGGTATTAGCAGCCTCCCTAAAACAAAAAATAGTTAGGAAGCTCTGCAACTGCCAGGAACATTTCAAGATTGTGGTTTTTCTTCTTCCTTTGTGTGTCCTGCATGGAGGCGAGTCCTGCCAGCTGAACATTATTTATTAATCAGGATATTCCTGCCTTCTATACCTTGTAAGGAGACAGCCTAGAGGGGCGGAAATTGCTGTGGATTTCTCTTACATAGCCAACGAGATAGAAAGAGGAGAAAGGAAAGGAAGATATTGCCAGGGAGCATTTAGACCCTGACAGATCCCACCTGGCAAGCCCAGGCAGATATACACACACAGATCACAGCAGTCTGAAGAACCATGTAGCATATCTGGTTCACACAAGGACTGAAAATAGAGACATGGGCTGAAAATCTGGCTTCATTTGCTGTTTTGTTTTTAAGAAGTGCCCCATACAGCTCCCTACACCTGAGTGAAACAGGCATTAAAAATTTTCCTTCTGGTAACTTCGGACTACCTTAGGCTGTACCTAGAGAACACGCAGGCTTGGACACACCTGTAAAGGCTGCTTCTCCCTCAATTACTGTGACAGACACAGGAGAAACGAGTTACTGCCTCGTTAGCTCTTCTGATTTAGTGATAGTTTTATTCGTAATCATTCCCAGCCATCCGCCACCTGCACACCCACCCACCCACACATACGCATCCAATTTGCTGTTCTTCTCCCAATTTTGTCAATTCACAAGATCAGCTTGCGCTGCCTATACTCTCTGCCCCAGTGCTTCTCAGCAAACAGATTTAATAAACAAAATAAAGTTCACATTGCCTTCTAACAAAATCCGCCAGCAGAATACCCCTACATTAGCATACAAAGGTGGAGCCCTGGTCTGTAAAAGCGATTCAATTGAACTGACATTCCCAGCTGCAGCAACTAAGAGTTAATGGAGGACACCCGGCTTTTCACTTCCTCTACTGCATCCAAGAAAGCGCAGAAGAATACTACAATACAGTATAATTAAGCATTCCACTAAATAGCATCGCACACAAGTTCTTTTGGCAAGGATTGTATCTGACCTAAGAAACCTTTATGAGAAGCTGAAAGTTGATGCACCCAGACCAAACGAATTTTCAGCTTTAGCTCTAATCATTAGATTTGTGTTTGGGAGGGTGGAAAGAACCAGCCACCAAGCATCAATCGGAGAACTAGCCCCCTCCTCTGCTTAAAAAAAAAATAGTCAGTTACGGCAACGCGGTGCTGTGGCTACTACACATGGGAGCCGGCAGAGCACTGGGATGGCTCTGCACATCCGCGGGGTGCCCCGGGCTCCTTCCCGGCGGAGCTGGCATCAGCTCCTTCAGGAGCCGGGCACTGGGACGGAGAGAGCATCCCTGCGGAGCCCGCCCTCGTTTCAAGGGAGACGAGCGTGCGGGAAGCCAAACTCTGTCACCAGCCGAGAAGCACATGCACAATCCACTCCGCACCTGCTGAAGACCACTCTCCACACTGCCCCTTCTGGGGGGGTCATCACTGGTGCCTCTCGCTCAGATACCTCCCAGCATCTCCTAAGTACCTTTCGCAGACCAGCCTGGAGGGGGAAAGGGGGGAGGGGGTCTGCATCCTTCCTAAATCCACAATGAAAAGCAGTCTCCTCAAATGGCTGCTCCTGCCTCAACATCCACCACACAAGAAGGGAACTTGCCGGGGGTAAAAAGGGGGCGCAATCAGGGAAGGGAGAAAGAAGCGCAAACTTCGGAGCTCTCCGGCCTCCCGCACGGCAGCAACCGCATGGGAAGGACACGGCGGCCACCTCCGACCGGCGCATCGCCCCGGCCCGACCCCGCCGGCTCCGGACGGGGCGAGGCGCGCACCTGGCGGCCCGAGGGCGCGGGGCGGCCGGCGACACTTACGGGTTTTGGGGGTCGTGCTGGCCTCCGGCGTGGTGGTGGTCGACTCCTGGAAGGGAGACAAGGTCCAGGACGGCGCCGAGTCGTGGACGTAGATCTTGTAGGAGGAGGTAGCGTGTGCCGCAGTGGGCCAGGCGGGCAGCGGCGGGGTGCTGGGGGCGGCGGGCGGCGGCCGGGCTCCGCGGCCGGCGGTG